>CABFWO010003970.1:18886-49316 GCA_902155825.1 Timema genevievae
AGACAGACAGACAGACAGACGGAAATTCAAAAACCACTTTTTCGGATTCAGGGAGTCATGAAACGTCAAGATTCATCAAAATCTCGAGTTCGATTTTTTTGACGATCACCATACTTTCTCTACCTGTAAGATAGAGAGAAAGTCAAAAAAGAACATATCTTCCACCAGCTAGTAATATAATTATAAATAAAAATGATTAATTAAAGAATTCAGAAATAATAATTATAATTTATTTTTTGATGAGTTTCAGGGTTTTTAATTTCTGCACACATGTTGAGATATTCATTTACCTTCAACTTATCAAATTTAAGATTTCTAGATCATTATGAACTACGGAGAATACTACGGACAGTTTTAAGTGCATAGAGGGGCCTACATACATACTGTCAGCATCATAGGTTTATTGGTATAAATTATTAATAAAAACTCTGATACTGCATTTTGCTGCTCAAAATTCCCATATACATGCGAAAGAGTTTTTTCCAAATGTATTAACAAACTGGACACTAGATCTTAAAAAAGTTCGCCCTCCCTGAAATATAATCTAGGTTGGTTTGTGTGGTATTGTGCATGCGTAGTTTAAGTTGGTCTGTAAGTCATGTGAGAATATATTCTGTGTGATTAAAATGTGCGCATTAAATACTATAGTACAAAAGTTCATTAGAACTAATAGTTTAATGTTACATTGTTTATAAATAGTTCAACCAATATGGTGATACATTACATGGTGATATTTGATCAACAGATAGCAAGATGAGTATATAAATATCTTCATCAGCACCACATAGAATCAAACCAGAGCTCTTTAGACTTTTGATTGATCTCTCTAACCACTGAAACGTGTTTCTAGCATTGTAAATCTCATCAGAATGCATACACAAGTAAATGTTAGCGCACACACTTGAAGTAAATCCTACCGACGCGGCTCAATTCAACCACTCCAAAACAGATGTTAGATGAAAAGCGCATGACTGTCTTAACCATCCACAAACCCTTGTAGAGCAAACTTATTAACAAGTAGGTATAAAACCTCAAAGCCAGAGTCAAATGGGTTTATACCTAATAGTATTTTGTAAGATTCATATGCCAGCATCAGTGGTCATGTGAGATATATGTAAAACTCGTCTAGTCTGATTCTCCTAAGACGGAGAAGATGGGGAGTGGAATCATGGCTGGGTGTGTTGAAGAATTATTTTCCTAAATGGTTTATCACTCTCCCTCTACATGATGACAAGTACATTTCCTATTAAAGCCATCCCTCTTCATCCCTATTCTCCATTAGCCTAGTTAAAATGTATACATCCCAGAGTCTAGTAAGTTGAGACAAACAAATTAAAATAAGTTAAATGCCTAAGTAATATTTCTAGATGCAAATTAACTTTGAAACAGACCCGCATATGTGGGCAAGTGAGCTGACACAATAACCTCATTTGGTCTGGTCTACCAATGACAAGCAGGTTTTAATTCAAATCTAGGCCAGGTGTACTGTGGGTTTGGTTTTTTATTCAATTGCTGCCCCGTTTCCCTACAGAAAAATTTGGGCTTTTTTTTTTCTAAATTATATCTTTCTTATACTTAAGGCCCAATGGTTCAACGTCAGGTTAAAGTATTATTTAACTAAGTTAAGGTTTAATATAACCTCGAATTAAAACGTCAGGTTAACGTAGTTTAGTGTTTGAATGGCTTTTTATGTAAAGGTTAGTTGACTTGGAGTTAATTTGTTGAATGCCGAGGTCGGCAGTATATTTTTACTCAAATGTCACTTGAACAAAAATATTTGTTAGTGGAAATAGGAAAAATGAATGCTGAAATGCGTTAATAATCACTATCTAATTTAATTTTAAATACTTTTGCGAGTTTTTTGCATGTTTCAGACACATTTTACTAATATATTATATACTAATATTCCCTCCAAAAACTATTACATTATTTTTAAATCTACTTAATTTATTTAATGATTTATTCCATCCTGCTTATGAATAAACTAGAGTGTTTAAAAAAGGGGTTTGGTGGGTGCGCAAAAACAAATACATATAAGGCACTTTTTGTATACGAACTAGTAAAAAAATAATAAATTAAAGTCTCCCTTATACTCAATAGGATACGGATAATCGATTTAAGCTAAAATAAAAATAAATAAAAAATATTCTTTATGATAAACATTTAGATCAAAAATCACCTATGTCACGGGGTATTGCCATATCGATGAGCAGAATGCTAATATTTCAAGAAAAACATGTTAATAATGCTTGAAATATTAGGTTTTGACAGTTTGGAATAGTTTATAGCAATAATAATAATAATAATAATAATAATAATAATAATAAGTATTACTAATTACATATTATATTATCTTAAGAACCCGGTAATTACCATTAACTTAAACCTAGATAACTTAAGTTAAAATTTCGAACAAATGTTTAATATTTACCTTTCTTTGTGATTTTGGTGAGTTGTTTAAACGTTGCAAACATAGAAAGGTTTTCAAATTATTATAATATGAGTAGGGTATCATTTTATTCTCCATATCCTTGTGAAGGAAATGATTGCATACAATAATTTATTGCTTGCTATTTTGTATGAATAAAAGTGTCATATATACCAGATTTTATGCACCATTACCCTATAGGCTACCACAGCTGTTTGTGAATATTTTTTTTCAATTACTGGGTTCAGGTTTTAAGTGAAACTTTAATTGGTGTAGTCTATGTAATACATCTGGACCTTGGCCTTTATGAAAATATTGACAATTCTCTCTAAAAACTTTTACACTAATAAGTAGGCCCACTAAAGTAAAACTAGTACAGAAAAAAGGAAAATATTTACACTACAGAGCATAGGAGTGACAATTAGTTTCAAGAAGGTCCTACATAGCCACAAAGGTTTTAGTTTTACACACTAGGCTACCACAGCTGTGTGAGAATAATTTTTTCTCAACGAATAGGTTCATGTTTCAAGTGAAACTTTAATAATTGTAGGGTAAGCGACTTAATACAAATATGCCTAGACCTTTATGAAGTGCTCAAAAAGGAACTAAATTTCAAGTAAAAGTTTTTTTCCAGATAACTATGTAATATTTAAATAAATAAATCATTGTAAAGGCCCACTTTTAAATTGATATGACTGGCTACCAAAATATAGGCTAGGCCTACTTATATTCTTTTGGCCAAACTATTCAATCGTCAAAGAATATTCCATTAACATTTGGTTTAATACTAATGCTCACCAAGTCTATATATTTTTCATTTATTCGCTTTATAGCTCCAATAGCTAGGCTTTCATTTGTTATCTTTCATAATTATCTCCAATAATATCTAACAAATCAGTGACAATAGTTTTTGTAAGTCTAAAACTTCTTTTTTAATATGGCTCAACAAATTCTTCAAAATAATTATTTCTTTTTCATAATGTAGGATTTTTACGCTTGTTAAAACATTCCAGCATATCATAAATATCTGAATCTGAATCAAATATCCTCATAAAACTTTATCTTAACTAAATCCAACAATACACATTGGAATGTTTTGAACAGTCAGCTGACAAAGTGGTGGCCATGTTGTTCTCTACGGTAATTAACTTGAGCTTTACTCACTAACCTCTACACCTTCTTCGAGTTAGTGAAACCTGAAGTTTAAGCTCAGGTTATCTAATATTGAAACAGGTAATAAACATATTAAGCTGAGGTAATAATTTAACCTCGACAAAACCTGACAATGAAACAGTGGCCCTTAGATTATTAGAGTGAAAATGCGAATGGCCCGGACAGTTATAGTAAGATAGGGTGGATAAAAACAAAAAGCATAGTCCTTTAAACTGAGGTGGAGAACGTGAGTTAATGAAATTATTGTATACTTCTCAACTCTTGAATAATTTTTATGGATATCCTCTTATACAAAAGGTTAATCATCAAATTCCACTATGCTCATGACAAATATTCTAGAACTGTTCATTATAACATGAATCGAAAGCTAAACGGAACTATTTTATGAAGTAATGTTTCACGTATTTTAGCAAAAGAAAAATGTTATATTATGAAAATGGCAAAAATTCCGTCTTAAAGTTGGAGTGTAGGAAAGACGAGCTGAGGGCAGTATTTTTGCAGTTTTTTTTATTAAAATTGTATTTGGTCAAAATAAAGCAAATAACTCTCCAATAGAAACGTAGAGTTTAATTTTCTTCACCTGGCGATATCAACAGTCATTGAATCTGCTAAGGGTGTCCTGGAATTTAATGACAACTTTTTCTATTCATTTAAAAGGTTTCTTTTCTAATGACTCTATACTTATGAGAGATATTCAAGAACGGTTGATATCAACATGTGAAGAAAAATAAACTCTTATGTTTCTACTGTAGAAATAATTTATTTAATTTGCTCAAAAAAAGTTTTTGCTATCAAAACTGCAAAAACGCTGCCTTTAACTCGTGTTTCTTACACTACCACCTTAACTAGTTCCTTCCCCCAAAAGCTGATTTGACTGCCCTCTTTTTACTGAACTTATAATTAATATATTTAAACGTCAACCTCCTCAAACTTTCTGTTTGTAAACTTTAAATTATAAATAAATTATTAAACTCTGTTTGTAAAGGACACTCCACTCAGCATGTTTTTAAAATTAAACAGAATTATAAATCTTACTAGAGCTAGTATTTCGCGACACACGCACGCACACACGCACAGAATGTGAATAGCTTTACAAAAGAGGACCGGAGTGTGTGTGTTCCTAGAGGAAACTTTGGGAGATAGATATCTGGTGGATCATAAAAGAGATTAAAGTGAAGGAGGAAGAAAGAGAGAGAGGTGATAAAGCGGGGGGTGCAGTAGAATGACAAAGTGTGGTACCGTCAAGGGGGTTGGGGCTATTGTGAGGGTTGGAATGAAAGAGAGAGAGGGGAGCTGACGTTTGGCGCGGTGCCCACAAACATCACGCACCATGGAACAAGGAGGGGAGGATTAAATATATCGAGTCATATCTTCTCTACCACCTTTCTCTGATATTATATTAGAATTTGTGCAAAACACATTGTTAACCAGTTTTTACCACCCGTACGTTCTATCCTCATTTCTAAAATTTTTAAAGTAGATTTTTAGAAATAAATGTATCCGCACTTTGGTGGAGCGGGAATCCATAAAGTAAAATACATTTTAGAGCCCCAGGCTTGGATTTGAACCCTAATCTCCCTGTCATTGGCAAAACCAAACAATATGAGCCTAACGTTTAGTCTACATGCCCACCAAAGTGGATTATCTTTCTTATAAAACGTTAAAAAACATTTGGTGCTACACGTTTTACTCTCTATCCAGGCTATTCGTATATTTTTATACTAATGTAGTATGAATGAGGAGAGTAGAATTTACAAGGAGTGTACGCACATTCTCGTAGAGAGCAAGTTGTAAACCAATTCCCTACACAGAACAGGGATTTGGGCCAGAACCAAGAACTGGAATATACGTGTTCACCAATGACGGCACTTTTTGTTCTTATTATTTTGAAAAACACAACTCATTCATTGCCCGAGTTGAACTGAGACGTGGATAATTAAATTGAGCACTTTAGCTTCAAGCGATGATGCCCTCCTTTTTTAAAAGGCATCTTTGAATCTTGGTCGTGTTAAAAATTAGTTTTAACGGGATTAGAAAGAGGTGATGCATGAGTATGTTATAAGTGTGGTCCTTGTCGCTAATAGCTCCCTAATGATTGAAGGGAATGTAAGAATTATTCAAATAGAAACATTTAAGGTATTGATTTACATCCTAACTTAAAGAATTTTAACCAAGTGAATACTGAAGCTAGTCAAATTTCACTAATCTTTTTTCCCAATTTTACTTTTACCATTCAGTTATCATAACTTTATTCTTATCATTAAAGTGACTATCATTATCAACAAAGATGATATTTATGATGTATTATAAGGGGTGGGTGGGATCAATTTATATAGCATGGGGAGAGAATAAGGAAAATCACAAAAGATAAGTCATTAGGGGCATATTTTAAAATTATTGATTGAAATTAAAATGCTTAATTTGAATATATATTTTAAAGTGAATTCTTATAGACTAATCAAATCAATACCAGTGGCTTATAAAGTACTTAATGCAGTTCTTAGTTTAAGTTCTAGTAACTATGTCCTCCGTTTGTAGAGCTTTTCTCTCAGTTCAAAATTTACTAGAGTTACTTAAATGTTATAGGATGTGTATTATAGATCTCACTTTTGACAGATTTTGACATATTTAAGATGGCTATAATGTGTTTTTTAGTCAATGTTGACTACTTTATAGTTATACTTTATATTTTCATAAGGGTTATTCAATATACGGATAGGTAATAATTCGAACATCGGTATCAGGGCCAGTAATGGTGACTTAGTCTATAGACTTAAGATAATTCTACAAAAAGAGTTGCTAAGATTCTTTGATTAAATAACATCTTGACATGTAATTTAACATAGGTGAGGCTAAGAGGGTTATCTTGGAAAAAATAGTAAGCGGCAATGTTGTCAGCTGTTGTCCACCTTACCTGAATGTGTGGGACTGTCTCACCCTCTGCCTTGACCAGGCATATTATGTTCTGCTAGTCGGTGCTCTCTCTACAATCGGTACAGTCAAAACAAGAAATTTCATGAAATTGTCATTTCAAATGTATACATACAATGATAAATTCACACACATTAATACAATTAACGAGTAAAGCTAGATTTAAAAAATATATTAATTCTAAATGATGACATTGTATGCTACAAGAACCCGGCACAGATTTACCTGATGGCCAAACCCTTCCTTCACCTCTGACAAGACGTGTATTAATCACAACTTGTGAATGTGAGGAATGCCAGGCCTCCACCGTGGTTCGGATTCCACGTTAAACTGTAGGTCCTTCATTTCATCTCACAATCACCCTACCATTACACATTAGCGTAAGTGCGTTTAACCCGAGCGGGTTGTAAGACGCGGTGCTAATAATAATAATAATAATAATAATATGCTACAAAATGAGATAAAATTGAATTATCGGTGTATAAAAACAGTATTTATAGATAGTTAAAAATTGAGTGATTTTTACCAATTCTAAACTGCTATCCATTAAAAATAGTTTTTACAATATATTTTTAGTATTTCTTGTCTACAGCTCAAATGCATTTCTAGTTATGCTAAATTTCAACCCCATACATAAGTAACTCTTCCTTAACAATAGTACACGAAAAGCATAAAATAGCAAGTCCAACCCATTATAAATAGTGAATTGTAATGATTTGAAATTATTGAATCAATTCAGTTTATAGTTACATACTTCTTAAAGTTGGGCGATGAAATTTTTACTGTCAAATGACCTTATTACAGCACAGAGCTACTCCTGATCTTGGAATTTTTTTTAGCCTTCCCGAGAATAGAAACCAAGACTCAAAGTACGGTAGCCAGCTGATCTACCAACTAAGCTAAACTAATATATACATATAAAATATTTTCTTAAGTTAAATTGAAGTGTATTTTTAAATATATTTATTACTTTAGTAAAATACTTGGGCTACAAATTAATAACAACACAACACCCAATCACCCGGACGAGAATGTGTATCTTTATCCATGCCATGGATCAATTAAGGGACCCCAATATATGTATACCAACGTGCCATCTAATAAACTAAGGTGTCAAACTGGAAAAAAAAAATATATGTTTAAGAAAATACGGCACTGACATTTCCTTCTCTCCGCTCACCCGTGGCTCAGAGACAAGGACAAAGCATCGATCTAGGGCACAAGGCAGTCATTCGTCTTTACGCGACACAAAACGACGCCCAGAAAAAGGAAACTAAAAATAAAAATATACCCCGTTCTACCACCAGCACCCCTTTATTCCCACCCCTTAAAAAAATGGGTTAAAGAAAAGCCTCTGACCCTCTATCACGCGCTCATGAAAGAGAGAAAAATTGGCAGACGGCAACAAAAATCTCGTCTCTTAAGTCTTGTTGTACATTCACTGAGAAGAGAGACACGTCATTGGACATGTACAATGGAGAAAACGTGCTTTCTCCTATCTCGCCTCTTCCGTGGGACTTTCTTTTGTTAGCTTTTTATTTTATGGAGGTGTTAAAATAGGCTCAGTTTGTTCCTCCTTGGGTATTTCTTAAAAATATAACCTATATATTTAACGTGACCTTTCAACAGAAAAAAATTCACCAAGTCTTACCACACGTCGGGTCTATCCGCATTTAATAACTATAATAGGGTCGGGATGGGGAAAGTAGAGCTTATAGGAAAATGTGCCCGCATTTACTGTGGTAAGGAAGTGGAAAATAATTTAAGAAAAAAACACAGTACATCCTGATGGAGATTTGAGCCTCGTCACTGTAAATTCCAGACTAGAAGAGACTAACGCATTATACCACGTGCCCACCGATGTAAGTAAAATCCGGGTTCATTTATGTTTAATTTATTTTAAACTCTACTTTCATCATACTTTCCTAACTAGCATATAGCACGTAGGGAAAGGTGGTAAAAAAAAAACTAAATCCGTATACAGTAAAACCTTGGATTGCGAGCATAATTCGTTTCGTAAACATGTTCGTAATACAAAGCACTCGTATATCAAAGTGAATTTCCCCCATAAGAAATAATGGAAACTCAGATGATTCGTCCCACAACCCAAAAATATTTAATCTAAAAATGATTAATATCTTTTTTATTTTCGTTATTTAAATGTAACTGTACTGTAATCAAATTTATTTATTAAATTTAATGGTGGCTGGTGTGAGGTAGACGAGAGAGAGGAGAGGAGGAGGTGGGTTATAGTTTAGGTCGGCTTTCACCGTCACTAACGGAATCACTGCTATATGTTGGATCACTGGAATATTTTTCTTTTTATCTGACTTTAACAAAGAACCTATCCAATGAAACTGCTCGTATTGCAAGATATTGCTCGTTTATCAAGTTAAAATTTATTGAAAATTTTTGCTCGTCTTACAAAACACTCGCAGACCAAGTTACTCGCAATCCAAGGTTTTACTGTAGCTGGTCGAATGGTCAAGAAGTCATTCTTTCAATGGACTATACTGAACTGGACTGATTGCGACGGGGAGCTGGGAGCTCGAATCCCGTCTGGAAGTATTAAGGAAGTTTTATCAGAGACAGTATCCAACTTTACATTCACGCTAATGCAGCTACATTATCATTTAACTATACATTCCTCATGCCTGTCCGGGTAGTGTGAAAATGCACGTAGCCAAGATGGGTATTGAGACGCAGTTTAGACAAAAAAGTACTGTCCACTAAATGATTTCAGAAGCCATAGCTTTCACTTTAAAAAGATGTTATCTACTCTTTGTAAAAAAAAATTAGGGATTTTTTGTTGTAGTTATTCGAGAAAATATTCTTCAAACGCAATCTGACTATAGTTACAACCCTATTTTTGTAGGGAGATCAGTATCTGGCAGTTACTGAAGTTACTAAAACAATCTTAATATATTCATACATCAAGTCATGTTAAGTTATCTGCAGCTGTCATTTTTGATTCAATACCTATAAAATAACATACAACACAAAAACTATAGAAATTGCTATAGCTGTTGGCCGTTTAAAAATATGTTGGAATTTTCTAAACTGTTTTTCAAACCAAAATTAGACTAAACGTTTGTAGGTATGAATACCAGCTTAGATTCCATATTTTTTGTTGTGGATTCACACGCTCGGCGAAAAATAAGAGCAGAAACGCAGTCACGTGACGAGCTCTAAACCAATCACAAGATCACAGTATCGTCTGCTTAATCCAAATGACTCAGAATAGTTTCAGATTTGCCGGTTCTGCTTGAAAACATTAGGAAGATTGGGAGACAGAGAAAGTTGTTATGGCTGTTGAAATAGCTCGGTAAATGTAGAGTATGTATCGATGTGTTGAGTTGCGTCACAGCTAGGGATGGGTCCTCCAATACTTAAAAAAACAATTTTTCAAATTAAATTTCTTTGAGAGCTCTAATACTTCTTATTGATGGTTCAGAATCAATCAGAACTATAGGGCAAACTCAACAACCAAACTCCAGACCAGTGATTTAACACTTAACTGATTGTATGAATGTTAAAATGAATGGATTATAGGAAACATTTAGTTACTATTTCTATTTTCTACTCTTCTATTATATTTATATTTCTTATGTTCATAATTTTTTCAAGACTCAAATTCGGATTAGATATTCAGGATTTGAGGTAAATTGGAGATTCGGATTCAAGAGTTTGATTCGTAAAATTGTGGATTAGATACAACTCTAGTCACAACACAACACTTTTATATGAAAACAACTATTGAGAATTATCTAAAAGATCTGTTTGGCAACTCAAAAAGAGAGCATGTTGATAATAAGCTGTTTATAGTTTAAAATTGCAAAGCATCATGGGTCAACATGCAATATTGAGATGCAGGATGCTGTGTCACTCAAGTAGATTAGCCTTCTATTTTCGGTGAACGTGCGAATAAAATGTTATCATGAGGCATTAGCAAGTTTGTTGGAAAACAGAGGGAGATAACGACACGGGCTATGAGACGAGCTCAAAGCCAATCGAGAAATACAATCAGGTCTCAGAATAAAACCAACCACCCAAATCAATGCGCATGCACTGTTCAGTTATATTCTAGATACATGCAAACAGCTGCTGCTTCGACTTTTGTTAGGAGGAGATTTGAAACATATCTTTAAGTGTAAAGTGTGTCTATAAAAGTGTTTGAGTAATTTTACAAAACACACTTATATGACAGCACTTATTTATTTGTTTACATTAATTATCCCAATTCCTAGCATATAGCTCGGGACCTAGGTCTACATCTTGAATTAACATTACATCTTTTAGCTGCGTTCTTTTTTTTTAAATACAATAATAAATTTAGAATATACACTTAAATCTAGAAGTCCTATTTGTCCTTCTTTCCTATACCTAACCTACTAGTTGGTACGTCCTGGGTATATTACGCCCCCGGTACCCTGCCCCGCTGGTTTTCCCACTGCGATCTGGATCTAATAGTCCCCAGATCGGTGAGAGCCCCAGTGGGGGTGGGCATCCCCCCTCCACGCCGCCTGGGGAGGCACCCTACCGGAGATGTCGCTCCACTTACTACCAACAATATCACCACCTATGGACTTACAACTAACTTAACATAAGAATTTATAAAAATGCTTATTTCTAACTTAACCTAAAAACAAGTCCTTCTTATAATTGGCTGCAGGGTCTTTCGGTTGCTATCGCCGATGAACTGAGAGCAGCCATCCGATGGATCGGTGGACGGGCCAGATGCCCGACAGCTCCAGCCCAGCATCACACACTTGTCGCCAAGTAGGCCGGACCCTATGAGTGAGGGGTTGATTCTCCCGTCTGAAGATGTTATCTTTTACTCCCTAACTGGTATCAAGGCACCCTCCAGTTCATCAGCAGTTCACACTACTGGAATCCAGAGAGCACTCCTTCCTTCAGCTAGACTCCGGTATACCTGGAGATCCCCACCACATTCTACCCAGCCAGCCGATAATCCAGTTTTCTTTGTCACATCTATTGACTTATTCAAGTCATACCGTTATGTGTCATCCATATCTGTTGAAACGTCACTGTCTACTGTCACGGCACTGTCGCTCTCCGTCCTGTACCCTTGTCTTAAATTGACCAGTCTATTTTTTCCTCTATTTTTCATTGCAGTTAAATACTTATATCTTTCGTATTTAGACACGTTATCCACGATAGCATCCAGGAGACTCCATCGGTCCACGTCACGCAGTATGTGATAAACCGTGCTCGCTTGCAACGGTTTCTGTAGGTTCATTCTATCTTCCAAAGTCTCAATGCACTCCAGCACGACGTGTTCCGGCGTCGCCTCACTACTACAATCGCAAATTCCTGTATCCGTCAGTCATCTAGCGAAGAGAGCGGCCTTATATGGACCATGCCCAGTAATAAAATTTACTAGACCTGGCGAGGGCTGCAGGTACTCCATGCTCAACCGTTCAGCAACGCTTGGAAATATCTTATGCGTTCTTCTACCTGTTTGGCTCCGCTCCCACTCGTCTTGCCACTCCTCTTCCAGATATTTCCTGACCTGAAGTCTCGTTGTTATCCCCAGTCTCGTGAGATTAGCCACTTCCTCCATATCGTCCTTCCTTATCCAATACAGTGCCGCTCTCCTCCTCACCTCTAAGTCCAAGGGCCAGATACCCAAGGCTACAAACAAAGCGTCTGTGGCCACAGTCTTGTACGCTCCAGATAGCCTCAAAAGTACACTTCTCTGAAGGCTTCTGATTTTCTTTCTGATTCGTACCTGTCTTACACACTTATATGAAACAGCCATCTTGATAAATGATCAAAAAATATGTTTAGCTACATGAAATGGGTCAACATTCAACATTCGAGTTACCCGCTTCAGTGGCCACGTGGTCTGACACACTACTCTCGGGCTGAACTAGAATGCCAAAGATGGAGAGACTGGGGCTCAATCCCAGTCGGGTGCACTGAGAGTGATTTTCCTTAAATGGTTTTCGAATGTCCCTTCACGCAAACACGGGTGTATTTCCTCCAAACTAAGCCTTCCTTATCCCAAACCCTTTAGTGTAAATTAGTACAGAGGAGTATAACCCGAACGGGTAGTGAGATGCGGTGCTAAAAAAATATAAAAATATTCGAATGCAATACTGAGAGGTTATGAATTTCTGCGTCACTCAAACAGATTCCTCTCTATTTTTGGATACCCGTGTGATTCAAGCTTCAGGCTCTCGCCATGAACAAGAAAACTAGCTAATAAAAACCCAAGGGGTCTCAACCCAGCACTTATTTGTCTCCACTTCGAGAAGAATTCCTTTAAGTTTTATGACCCTTGATTCGCGGGATATGTAGCGTGGGTTCTCCAAGACTCTTTTGTACTCCAATAGTTGTAAAACTCCTCTATATTGCCGAGATAAAAAAAAAAGCTATTTTATAGAGAGATTGTTTCCAGATGAAGTAAACAGCATTCGACGCGCATCGTTGAGCACGCGGACTGAACGTTAAGCTCACCTTGTCTGGTTTGCTGTTGACGGGGAACGTTGGGATTTGAATTTTGGTCCAATATACTGGGGGTGGGCTTTCCTAAATGGTTTCCCACTTTCTTCCCATGAAAGACCGATTGCTTTTCCTTTTAATTCAATATTACCTGCTTTGGTGGCCACATGGTCTAAGGCACTATTTTAATAGGATACTAGACTGCCGATAACGGGGAGACCGAGGTTCTAATTTTGGTCAGGTGTACTGAGGGTGGTTTTTCCAAAATCGTTTTCCACTCTCCCACCACGCAAATACGGCTTTACTTCCTATAAATATAGCCTTCCACATCTGTAAAAGCACTAGCTTAATTATTACAAAAGCGTATAAGGCGAACGGGTAGTAGTACATGGTGCTACAAAAATATTTAAAAATTCAACATTCCTCATCTCAAGCCCATTAGTATGTCCGTTATAGCAATAAAACATCAGTGTGTAGAAAAGAAACAGCTGCACTCAAATATTATGTCTGTTGTTATTTTTTTATCTATGATCTAAGCTTACACTTTTTAAGCAAACAGATTATACCAGGTCACGAATCACATGCTAAATTAAACTAGGACGCTTAATGTATGACACACAATCTTAGTGACTAGATATTAGTCAATTAGCTATAAGGAGGATCCCATGTATAAGTGAACAGTAATTATTTGCGAATAACCCCAAGAATCGAACCGGAAACTCAAAGACATGTACTCGAACACTCAACCCACTAAATGGGCTGTCTAGTGTCTATCCTTGTCAAAACTGTAGTAGTAAAACGATTGATGATATTTCTGATTCACAAACATGAATATTATATAGTCAGCATTGGTAGTAGCGTGGTCTAAGGCGGCAGGTTCGCAGGAGGCTGGATTGTCGGTGACGTGGATGTTGGGTTTTAAATCTCAGTTAATGCATCATGGGTAACAAATGTGAATTATGAAGCGCATTTTAAATCTATTAGTAGATAATAAATTATTTGTAAATCGATCAATGTATAGTGAAAATATGCTAAAAATTAGAAATTACAAAATGTTGTATTGTATATTAAACAAGTTTGAAATTTTACATAACCATAAATTGTAAGTCATAAACAGCCAAAAGTTTTAATTTAACATGAGAGCCTTTGTAACAAAAGATAAACATATTAAAATTGGAAACATATTACATTTAAGATATGGGAAATAATATAATAATTTGATATTGCAATACACAATTTAATGAGGATGATGTAGAACTAAGTTAAATCGAAACTAGTTATCGAATGGTTGCTGCTCACATAGCGTCACAACTTAAAGAAAAACGAGACTATTACTAGAATCTTCAATCAGTAAACTTAAATTCTTACATTTTCTATATCTCTTCATTAATTTTTCAGCAATTTAAAATAACTTTTCTAAAAATAATTCAGTAGTCATTCTGTTTCAATTAAATTAAATTTATATAATAAAATACATCATCAGTGATAAATATTATAATAACGAGTGAATAACATTAATGTGTGTTTTAGATCACCAAATTATTAGCCCATTGCCCATGACTCTAGTATCTTAAATGTTTCAAGTTTTAATATATTTGCAAGGGCTCTCATGTTAAAATTATAATGTTCAACTATCATTCTTAATTATATTAAATTAGTGGCTATGTAAAATTTCAAACTCCTTTAATGTATAATACAACCTTTTTGAATTTCTAATTTTTAGCATATTTTCACTACACACCGATTGATTTACAAATAATACATATGAAAGTTATCAATGAAGTTTTCCCATCCTCTCTCCTCGCTAATGTGGGTACACTTCTTCTAAAGTACTGTCCCCATAGATTAATCTTTTATGTTATTCATCCTCTAAAATCTATAAGCTAAAAGAATATAATTGACTCATTTTTTCTTGTCTAACAACAGCATCCAACACCCTAGCACAGTCGTGAATGCACCTGCCTACTGATATAAGGGTTACAAATTCGATTCCCGGAACGACTGACATATTTACCACTGTTAAAATTGTGGCTTAAACTTTCACTTTGATAAATTAACAGTTAGAGGAATTGGTACGGTGTCAGTTCTAGAATTAATTTAGTTTGTAAGTCTTATGCTAATACAGGTTCCTATTTATGTGTGAAGTAACTGGGGTATATATCTAAAAACAACACAAAAGTCCTTATGAACATATGTCCTACGTTCAATTACTGCCGAATTACCAGCTTATGTCACTTTGTCCGTTGTTTGTGAGCGGTATACATACTCCTGTTTGTGTACAGAGTGAACGTGGAGTGTGTGTTGGTAGGCCCATTTTACTGTTTGCTTCTGACATACGTCCTATGTCAAATGCCACAGATAGTTTTAGCTGAAGCCAGTGTGTCTGTTCACAAAGCACTGTGGACATGGAGGTTTATTCCAATCATGAAATGGCGGACATGCATCTAATGTACGGACCTGCCAAGTTTAGTGCGATGAGAGCGAGACGTATTTACGTGGAACGCTTTCCGAATCGTCATCTGTCAAATAAGAAGACGTTTCACAGAATAGACGAGAGGCTGAGAGATACTAAATTAAGTGAGCACGCTGGTTGGCCTCACCATACGCGAGCTGTGACTTTGGAGAAGCGTGTTCTCACGTTGTTGAATATCCTGGTGACAGCACCCGTCGTATAGCGGCAGCAGAAGGCTTGATACATTGAAATGTTTGGAATATTCTACGAGAACAACTGCTTCGCTCATATCACATTCAGAGAGTACAATCTCTTGCTGGCGCTGACTTCCCACCACGAGTAGAATTTTGTACATGGTTTCTACACATGTGTGGTCGTGACCATCACTTTGTAGTATTTGTGTTTTTTACTAAAGAGGTGGGCTTCACGGGGGATGGTGTGTTCAATTTCCACAGCACCCATCAATTGGCTGACAATAATCAACACAGCGCTGTGCAGTTACGCCGCCAACAACAGTTCAATATATATTTTTTTAACACCACGTCTTATTACCCATTCTGGCTATACGCCTGGTTCAATATAAACGTACAGACAGGAATAGTTGCTGACACCTTAGTCGGGACCTATGTGTTACCTGGACGCTTGGCAGGCCAATCTTACTGTAACTTTCTTCAACAACTACTCGAGGAATCCCCGTTGGATCTGGTATGCCGTGTGTGATTCATGCGTGATGGGGTGCCACCACATTTCAGTAGAGTGGCCAGAGCCTCTCTGAATGAGCGGTTCCCGCAAAAGTTGATGGGCCATGCAGAACCTTTCACCTGGCTTATACGCTCCCCTTATCTCAATTTATAGGACTATTATTATCTGTGGGAACGTCTCAAGGTAATCGTTTACGCAGCAGCCGTTACGGAAAGAGCAATGCTTTGCCAGCGTGTGGAACAAGGTTGCCAGCAGATCCGTGGTCCACCTGGGTTGTTCAACGTGTTAGACAATCAATGATGCGGCGTGTGCGCGCGTGCATTCAGGAGCAAGGTGGACATTTCGAACACCTCTTATAAACGACGTATGCTATCTCTGCTGGTACGCAAGCCGGGCTGCAGACACACAAGCAGGGCTGTACCAATTAGAGCTATTAACGATTCCAGCAGAAGCTTGAAAGGTCTAATCCCGGGAACCATCGATCATACTACATAATATGGTCATAAGAACTTTTTGTGTTGTTTTGAAATCTACTATACACATTCAAGTTACTTCCCACATAAATTGGAACACCCTGTTTAATGAGTGGGATCAGAAAATGCAAACAAAATACCTCAAATAAATAAAGAAAAGGGCGTTATTGACTTTAGAAATGAGATGGATTAGAAGGGTACATACCCGCTTCGGTGCCCGCGTGGTCTGACGTGGTATTCTCACAGTATACTATATTGATGATGATGGGAAGATAGGGTTTCAAGTCTTGGTCGGGTGTACTGAGGGTGGTTTTTCCAAATGGGTTTTCCACTCTCCTTCCCACGAATGTGGGTACAACTCCTATAAATTAAGCCTCCCTAATCCATAAAACCACTAGCGTTATTAATTAATACATAAGCATATAACCCGAACTGGTAGTAAGACGCAATGCTAAAAAAAGGGGACATGGGAGGATTGGGGGGTGGAGGGAGAGAGAAAAGGTCAAGTCACACTATACATATTTTTCAGGACAACCACTTTTATATCTCAAACCACATAAATACCCGATTAAATACTTTTTTTAAATTTATCTTAATTATTGCTAAAACATATTAAGCTAAAATGAATTAGAAAGTCTCATGATTGTCTAAAAGATGGAATCAATAGCTAAATTTGAATTAAAATTGTACTTTCCCCCATTTTACCCTCCACCCTTTATTTGTATTAGCAAGAGGATATTTTGAGAAAAAGCAGTGAATTCACACTTTGAAAAATCTATAAGTGTACTCAACTGGGCTTAGAACCTCCTACCTTTCCCTAAACGACGAGCCAATGTAGTACAAGTAACGCGCCATATACCCTTTGAACACCACCACTTCTAGTATGTATATATATTTATATAGATAATTAAAACGTATAGATGGATTAGGGTATCAATCATAATTTCCACCTCATCTATAAACAGTGTATAGAGCATGTAATCGAAAGCGTTTACAGAAAGCTATTTTTAAAACGTTCACTTAGTCGACTACTCGATGTTCCCCGTCATGTTGCATGAATAACAATTTAGTGGGAATTCTATTTGGCTGCCATGCGCATAGATTGGAAAATGGCGAACGAGTGTGTAGAGTGGGTTTACATATAATCAATTACGAACTCACTTCCCTCCAAAGGCCTACCGCCAACATTTTTATGAAACAAGCCAATTCATCATGTTCTCGATACTTGTAAGCGCAATATTATTTCTAAAAACCTAAATCATATAGAGACATTAATATGAAAGCATAAACCACAATTTTTAAACATATTTTTAATCTTACGGCATCAACTCTGTTAATATTAATAATATCACTAATTAGAGTTAACATTAAATAATATTACCACTATTTAGTAGTAATACTAATAATATTATCACTATTTAATGATAATATTAACAATCATTGATGTAGCCTACTTAGTCTAAGGCAGCGCACTAGGAAGCACGCAAAAAGCTCTTATCTTACGACTTACAAACTAAAGTGATTCTGGAATTGACAGATACAAGTCCTCAATGTGAAAGGGGGAATTCAAATTTCACCAATGACAAATTTTTCGGCCTTACTGGGAATTTAACCTCAGCCCCTTAGTTTAGTAGGCAGATACTTTTCTGAGTTAAGGTTTCGGAAAACGCATTTGTTAAACATATATTCAGAAAAAATAACTTCAACTATATTTTTTTAATTATAAATATATTTCAGAGAATGATTAGTTTAACTGCTTAATTTATGGACTAGGTTAGGGCGGGGGGTACTTTAGAGGAAGTGTACTCACATTAGCTTGGATATGAAATGGGAAAACTTAATTGATAAGTCACATGTTTGAATTACTTTGTGCTTTCGCCGATGACAGGATGAACAGAGTTTAAATTCTGCCCAGATTTGGTATTATTTTCTAAATTGTTTTCAACTCATGCTCCACAAGAAGGTTTAAACACTTCTTCTAAATTGTACCTTCCTCTTACCTACTTTATTAGCGTGGATAAAATACGTTTATCCCTGACGCGTTGGAAAGACAAGTTTGACCCCACAAATAAAGTATTTTAAGACCACCCCTGGGAACAAAGGAATATGCCCCTTCAGATGGAATCTACCAACATAAATTCTAAGCCAGCGTTTTTCAAACTGTGCTCCACTACAGTTAGTTCAGGATCCGTGAGACGATTTTAGAATATTATTGAATTTTTTTTCACACTATAAAATGCCATCAATAATTAGGATTTCCAATTTTGTTGTAAATTTTAATAAAGGTCATTAATTGTCTAAGACGCAGCCTGAACATTTGATGTTTTCCGTTTGTTTTATACATCATAAATGGTGCTATTGATGCTATTATAATATTATCAGCATAATACTAGTGTAAAAAAACACGAGAGCTTCAGTGTATATTTTATTTTGTTCCAGGGCTCCTTCTTTATAAAAAGTTTAGAAACCTTGCTTTAAGTTATGAAACCGTTAATACTATTCTAATATTAACAAAAAATCTTTATTCAATTTAATTTTAAAATCGTGTAGGTCAATATATATTCATATCATATTTCAGTTGACAGTTCCAGATGATCATCCACACTAAAACCCGGTCCTGCATAAAATATCCCTGCTCTATATATATATGTATATATATTCTTAATTGTGAAACTTTGATTTTAATAAACATTATTAAATAGATAATTTCATATAAACTTTTTTAAATCTGACTATTATATTTAAAATTTTATTTTAAATCAACGTATGGAATTGTATCACTAGATGAAGGAAAGGCGTAAATATTAAATGACCCACTTACCTCATTTATTATATGGCAAGAATGAGATTTATGTAATAATAAATAAAACCACCACATAATTTAATGATTAAATTATCACTCTGTGATTTTTTAGTGGGAATGGCAGTTTTGAGGCATCAAAACCATTAAAATAATTCTCAATCATCTTAACATTTTCTGTTGTGACAATATTACTTTCGTAATTATTTTTAAAATACTTAGATTTATGTTTCTAAAAGTTTCAGTTTTATCTCAGAGCTGTGACATGTAGTGGGAAACGACGCTGTATAGGAGCTACCTTCACCGTGTCATGATTGTTTTTATTATATAGCTTATAATATTAGGTTTTTAATTCTATAAAATCTTTTCAAATTCATTTTGGCATAAGTTATATATTAAAATAAACTTAAAAATACTTTAATACTGTAACGTGGGTTTTCTGAACATCTTAAATACGTCTCAGTTCTCGGTTAAGTGTTCATTTTAAACCTTTTATACAATTCACTCTAATATAAACGTTTTTGGAATCGTTCTAACATAAAATATATGTTTTTAGTTGACATCTCTATATAGGTTTAATTTTATTTTCAGTGTCCCAATAGTTTCTCTTCACGTCATAATTTATTTTTTTAAACATGACTTGATCTTGATAAAAATATTCGCAATAAATGAGTTACCGAAGTTAAATTTATTGTTTGATGGTTTCAGCGGTAATTCAAGCAGCTAGGATTATCCATCTTTGTCACTCTAAATTATAGATATTTGTATGGCGTCATTAGTTTTCAATTTCATAAGTGATACAAGTTGTAGATATGTGTTAAGGTTTCACAAATTATTATCCCCATGATAATTGGAGGGCTACGAGGTATAATCAATCACGCCTGATATAGCTACATCGTTCAACTTGAATATTTATTGGAACAAAATTTACGGTGTAAAATAAGCTTTAACGAGATATATTTCACATTCTTTTCGTTTTAAATGTGAATGTACATTAAAGAATACGTACTTAAATATTTTTTTAAATTATAAAATACTTTATTGTAGAAATTGATCCAATAATACTGAGGCCAAACAAAAAGGACTACATTCTTTATAATTTCAAATTTCTGTATTTTATATTAGAATATATTTATTTAAAAAATATAATATTTTTTTCCTTTATGAATCCTGAATATTGCAGTGGTAGAGCATTGGATCCTGAGTCCAAGGATCCCAGGTTTGATTCCCGTATTCAGATATTATTTTTCAATTATTTATGAACAATAAACTAACCTATTCTGTAGTTTACGAGGTTATTAGGGCTCAAATCCAGGCCTGGCGTACTGAGGGTGGACTTTCCTTAATGTTTGCCGATATCTCTTGATGCAAGTGCCGATATATTTCCTATAAATTCCCCCTTTTTTGTTCCTACTTAATTAGCGTATTTAAAATGCGACTATCCTTGACGGGTATTTAGATGTGGTGGAAAAAAGACATCTAAGTATCCCCAAGCAGAACCAAGGAGGTCCTATGTTTTATAATTAAACTTAAGTAATCCATCTATTACAAACTGAGACTCAGAATTATTCACGCAATTAGACTTCCATTGTGATCCCTACAAACGTAGCCTGGTGGTTTTATCAGTTAATATACTGTGACGTAATCAATACACACATACCAATTATAATACCATATCACACCCTGGGGGCGAGTGTGGAGCGTGAAGGTAGGGAGTCTATGGTCGGTTTGTTGTGGGAACTATCAGCTTATGTGATCTGGAACGTGGTAGGCCACCAATTCAAGACCAATGCAATTGAAACTAACGCGATAATTAATTGAGATGAACCAGTTTTTTTTATGCTAAGTATTGCATTCAACACAAGATTATTTTTTCCACCAATTCTTACTACCCCTTAGAGCTATACGAATTTTATCTGCGTTAATGTGTTAGGTATACTTGGCAAAATGTGTCCACCACCTCTCAGTACAGCATACTTACCGTAGGCAGCAGCGAATATTGCCATGGGTACGAGTACGATCAAGGTTAGTAACCTGGTCTACTCTAGACTAATTACTAAAAGAAACAGTACAATATTAGCCTTGGATGACCAAAGCTATGATGGGCAGCGACGTTAAAACTGAAGAGTCCATCTTTTGACAAGCTGGTGAGAACATGGACTATTGGAACGTGGAGTGTGAGAGTAGTGTGTGGTAAAGAGAATGATCTGTTAGAGAAAATGATTGGAATAAAAATTGATATCCTGTGTTTATGTGAAACCAAGCGGAAAGGGACAGATATTTTGATGATGAGTGATGGTAGCCTGGCACTGTGGTTTGGTATGAATAAATGGATAAGGGAAGGTCAGGAAATTAGGGTTAATGCTAATCTCAACAGCTAAGCACGTAGCGAGAATGTATGAGTTGGTGTCATCTAGACTTTTATGTGTACGTATGAAAATAGGCATTCGTAGAATTATGTTGGTCGCTGGTTATGCTCCGAAGGAGGGTGAAGAAGGGATTTCAATAGTGGAGTTTTGGAATGAGCTCAATGAATTCTTGAATTTATGTGAACTGGGTGAAGAATTATCGTGTTAGGAGATACTAATAGACCTGTGGGTACCCAAAGAAATAATTTAGAGAAAGTGTTAGGACGGTATGGTGATGACAAAATAAAGGAATATGGTAGTGAGTTAGTGAGTCTGTGTTTAGAAAAAAGTTTGTATTTGTGTCGAACACATTATTTAAACACAAATATATGAACATGTATACATGACAAAGGGCTTATTCGAGAACGATTATTGATTTTGTGGTGTATGATAAGAGACTTAGAAATTTAGTTAAAAAAAATATCACTGATGTGCACGAAGATGAATGAGGAACCTCCGTTTCCTAATGAAATTAGTAGTTAGTTAGGTAGGAACTTTGTGAGGAAGCAGCGCAAAAGTATAAAATAAGTGAGAGTGAAAGTGGAAAAATTTCAGAATAAAACTGTGAGAGAGCAATAAGAAAGATTGCTGGCCTAAAAATTGACATTAAAAGAGCATGAATGAAAATAATGTTGAAATAAATTAATGTTAATGATATATAAAATACTTGGAACCGAATAAAAGAGGCCGTGTTTGAGTGCACGAAAGATGTGTGTGGACCTGCGATACTGGGAAACTTAAAAAGAGATGCATATTGGCATGAACAAGTTAAAGAACTGTGAGAGAAAAGAAAGAAATATACAAATGAAAGACTGCTCTGATGAGTGAAACAGAACGGGAGAGGGTGTGGGACGTATATAAAGAGAGAAAGATAAATGAAAAGAAAATAGTAAAGGATAATAAAGATCAAATGAGATTAAAAGGAGAAAGATATTTTGAAGAAAATAAGACGCTATTCTGGAAGTGGGTAAAGAAAACAAACCTAGGTGTGTAAGGAAAGTCCTATGGCATTCAGAATGAACGTGCTGAGATGATCTGGGATGAAAACAGTATAAGAGGGTGATGTATGGAATATTTTGAGAAATTGCATTACAAAAACTTAAAGAAAGTGGCAGAAAATTGTTAAAAGCTATGAGGAGTGAAATAATTAATGAGGTTGAGGTGTTAAAAGCTATAAACATGTTAAAGAAGGAAAACGCTGCAAGCATAGATGGAATCACAAGATAAATGCTTAAGTGTGGGGGGCATTGTAATACCTGCCAAATTGTGTAAGTTGTTTAGTATGTGTGTTGGGATTTCGAATGTTCCTAATAATTGGAAGAATGCTGTCCTTGTTCGTTTGTAGAAGGCAAAGGCAGTAAGATTGAATGCCAAAACTATAGGGTAATTATTTTGTTGAGTATTCCAGTTAAGTTTTTTGGGAGAGTCTTAATTGAGAGGGTATGTGAAAAAACTGTGGATAAGTTTTGGGGTGAACAATGTGATTTAATGCCAGGTAGAGGTTGCATTGCAACGTGTGATTGAGAAATTAATGGCAGTAAGGCAGAAGGTGTATTGTGCATTTGTTGATATGGAGAAATAATAAGATCCTATGAATAGATATATGTTAAGAAATAATCTGAGAGAGTATAGTGTGGATTTATGGTTATTGAACGCAATTATGAAGGTGTTTGATGTAAGTAAAGCATGCGTTAGGGATGATGGAGCTTTGGGCGAATGGTTTGACATTGGACAGGGTATTTAACAAGGTTGTGCTATGTCTCCAAGGTTGTTTAATGTGTTCATGGATAAGTGTATAGGGGTGCTTGTGACGATGTGGATGGTGTACAAATAGACAATGTGAATGTGGGAGTGCTGTTTTATGCAGATGATGAAGTATTAATGGCTGATAATGAAGGTGACTTTAAGAATGCATTAAGGCGTTTGAATATGGTGACAAGCAGAATGGATCTTCGTATAAATGTCTCCAAAACTAAGGTGATAGTTTTTTATAGGAACGTATCGGTCTGTGAGTGTCATCTTAGTATAAATGGAAAAACTGTTATAACAATGGATTTTTGTATCCGGGCATAATATTCTGTAAAGATGGAAGGATATGTGATGAAATCAACAGATGGGTGAATGCATCTCGAACACTAGTTGGATGTATGTGAACTATTGTAAATAATGAAGTAGTATTTAAAGATAACACATTTTATATACTGCCATATTTTTAACGCTTACATTGTTTTACGGATGTGGAGCGTGGGTTTGTCAGGAAATGCACAAGATCAAGGTGAATGGGGTTGGAATGAGATATCTAAGAAATATTTGTTGAAAAACTCGTATGGATGGAGTCAGTAATGAATGGGTGCTGAATAATTGCGGTTTGTATGAGAATCCAATAAGTCAATGTGAAAGAAGCGTTTTATGTTGGTTTGGGTATGTTTAGAGGATGAATGTGGATTTAGTGACAAAGTAAATATATGAAGAAAGAGTGTTTGGATCAAAAGTAAGGGCTAGGACATGTAAGACGTGGCTATCTCTTGTAGATGAATTTGTATAAAGAGAAACATTAAGAGGTTTAAGAATAAAAGCCCATGAGTGACTCGGAGTATGGGAGTGTTGTTGAAGCGAAGGGAGTATACAAGGATAGGGAAGTGTGGAGAAAGTTAGTGAGGATGGATTAATTACGGAGTTGTTTTTTGAGCTAAATGCACATTTATGTAGTAATGTATGTATGTATGTATATTACAGATGAGAAAGATAAAATTTAGAATAGAAATGCTCGAAATTGCTTGTTGGCAGAGTGGGATACCATTTAGGAAAAAATACCTAATTTACACTGTTGAGTTTTGAACCTTAAACTCCTCATCGCTTAAATCAAATAAGGATATACTGAAGCTTTTGTCAACGTGCCTGCCGATGTGGATCATATATTGGGAGTTGTTATCTCTAGTTGAATTAATTATTAGTAAGCCATGGGATGGTGCTATCTTGTGTTTAGAAAGTACATGTTCACTCATCTTATTAGAGTATTGTTATTTTCCTATAACAGTGTAGCTGAGATTTTTTTGTGCACGTGGATAGAAGAAGAATAATTTGCCTGCCTTGGCAATCTATCTTTGTCTTTGGGGTATTTTGATTCTTCGCTTTGTTATTTTAGCTAACCTTTTCACCTCGTGCTAATTAGTCTCGTTTCCCTAGTCACCGCGTTGATTGGAGAAGGAGTACCGCGTGTGTCGAGGTACCCCTAACAAAGGCTTGATGAAAGAGAGGCATTCGCTGAAAGTTAAAGTTAAAAAGTTAAAATTAAGAAAATTGATAAAGTTTATTATTTCATTTCGTTATCATTAAGGTCGCCATACTAATATATATATTTACACCACGTCTTACTACCCATTGAGACTAAACGTATGCACAATAGTTACGCTAATAGTATGGTAGGAATGAGGAAGGTAGAATTGGTAGAAAATGTTTTCATATTTGCGTGAAAGGAGAGTGAAAACCCGTTTATAAACACAATCGTAGTCCACCCAGATGGTATTTGAACCCTGATCTGCCCATTGCCAGTAATCCAGTTAAGGCGGAACAAACGTATTTCCCACTTGCACACTGAAGGGTGCCTTGATAAAAAAAAATTATTTCACTGAAAGAAAGATCCGGTACCTCAGCGAACTAAAATTTCCATTCACTTGGTTTAAATGTTTATTTTTTCTTTATTAGAAAGCTATTTAGGTGTATGATATTTAACCTATAGCTATATCTAAGATTAAATAAATAATTTATTACGGATAAAGGCCTTATTATCAAAGTAAAAACATTATTATCAAATTAAATACATTATTATAAAAGTAAAGAAATATTATTAGAGCAAAGATAATGATATAAAATATATAATTACTGAAGGTAAATACTACATTATAGACAGATATAATTTTGACGTAAAATATAAAAACGAATCTCTACAATTTAGACTTAAGACCTGGCGAGTCACTTTCACTTTTTATCAGTGAGACTCTATACAATGTATTATTATATTTTTACCACAAATTGTAATTAAAATGTTCTGTTGTTTATATTGCTGATAAAAACCGTCATAATATTTTATTTCTAACCACAAGATTATATCAGCTCACCATTTAAAAACCAACTTAACCCAGGACAGCAGCACCACTGACCCTCAATTTTTGACCTTTCTATACTAAAGAAGGCCTAAATTTTCTAACCCACATGGGAATACAAAATTATATCAGCTATCCCTTGATACAATACCAGATTATCTTAAATCCCTAACCGAGCGCCGAGACATATTGTAGACGTTCATAAATCCCGCACTATTTAAGTACTGGTTTGTTATTTTAGAATATGATTAATATTAATATGTATCAATAGGTTTGAAAGACTTACGTTTTAAGTTTTGTGGTTAAAAAAATGTATATAAAATGTTAAACTAGCTTATTTTTAATTACATTTGAATCAAAACTTCATCGTTTAGAGAACAAAATAAAAGGTTACCTGCTTTGGTGGTCGTATGGTCTAAGGCGTCACTCTCGTTTTAGACTAGACTGCTTTAGACAGGGAGGTCGGAGTTTGAATCTTGGTCAGGTGAACTTAAGGAGGTTTTCCCCTCTCCCGCCACGCAAATATGGGTACACATGCTCTAAATTTGATCTTACTCATCCCTAATTCATTAGAGTGATTAGTGCATTTGTGTGCAACATGAACAGTTGCTAAGAAAAGTTAGAAACATATATCTAACCTTCCTCAAATGAATAAAGGTGTTTTTGGTGTTTTTAAACCAGTTCACAACCAAGAATTTTATTTAAATCGAGGATTGTTTTAGTGTTTTTGGAGCTTAGTCCCCATAAGATATACTGATGTGTGAGGATATTTCCCTTCGAGTGGGTAGTACTTTTAAGTCTGCTATCTCTAACCACTCGGCCACGAGGGAACACTCTTAAACGTAGTCAATATATAATAATTTGAGTACCACCAACTTTCACAAATCCAAACCAACGTAACAAAACTTTACGAAAAGCTTTGCTCCCAACCCCAGCTACCACTACGGCTTCTTCCCTTGCCCGTTTATTGCGTCGAGCAATATACCGCCCGTGACTCTATAGCTCTCTCCCCCGAGTCCAAACATAACCATGAAAAGAATTCGTCTGAAGCCTTTACCCACCATTGCCATCTTATTAGAGAGAAGTTTCTGACTCCAGGAACACTCCGAATAAACACTCTGTTAAATGCTGGACCCGCTCATGTGGAAAATCACTTTGATGTCACGGAATGACTAGTATTTTGTGTCTAGGAGAAACATATACAGTATGTATGATAATTTGTGGATGTGCGTGTGTGCTATAGCTCAAGTTGTGTGGGGAGAAGTTATAAAAAGAGACTACTCTATACACAGTCCACTGTTAAATAGAATTTGGTAAAGGTCATCACTGATTCCTTTTATTTCTTTAATACACATTAATTATCCTTGTGGAGCCCCAAGTGTTAAAGTCAGCCAACTACAAACCAATTTTTATAGGAAGAGCCTTATCTCATAGCCAGAAAAATATACATCAACTTTCACATCATAATACGTTGGGTCATGTGATCTGCAAGTGGCACTTTTGAATGATTTTATCAATACCTAGACAATAATACTAATAATACTAATTATACGGTAGAATGTTTTGTCTGGAAAAACTTGTTTGTTTTTTCTAAAGGGCACTTTCTAAATTGGATTGTTAATGTGTGATGTAGCCATGGCTTGACGCTTGTATGACCTAAAATAATAGAATGAGCATGTATAGGCTCATTTATCACTCTCGGGTTGGATGTTGACCTTTTTTATGTTAATGTTTAACGCCATTGTTTAAAGCAATTTTATATAAGAGTTAGGAATTAATAAGGTTGTTTAGATGAAGTACAGATCATTTGTGTGGAGAGGCCCCAATGATGAATAATTTGTATAAAATCATCCTCCAGTGAACCCGGTTGAGATTCAACCCTCAACCTCTTTGTCAACGGCAATCCAATAACAATCATTATTATTATAATTTATGTGAAACCAAACTCAAATAATTAATATACTGTAGGTATTTATTTCAATAAGAACTTGCACCATTGGGAAAGAATACAAAGGCACAAATTGCGTCTTTTTTTTGTTTTCGATTGGCACCATATCTTATAAAATAGGTTTACAACCAATTTGCAATAATTCCTCAAATAAAATAAAGCCTAGAAATTACTATTTTCAAAAATACCAACATGAAACGGTAGTTAGGTTGTATCCAAACATTTTCAAACTAAAAATAATATATTTCATGATCATTTTATTTATAAAAAAAATTACAAATCGAATGTATCACATATGTTACATTGCCAAGTTAAGGGTTATAAGGAGGTTTAGGTTTCAAAACTTGGCAGGGTTTTTTAAGATGATTATCCACACAAATACTGGTGTACTGCCTCTGAAATCTACTTATATCATCCTTACCCTAATCATGTAAATATATGAATAGTCTGGGTTGTAAGAGGCAGATGATAAATAATTCAAATAAGGGTCACTATAAAGCTTTCCCCATGAGAGATACGCCATTTATACCCTTAAGTAGCAGCGTTTCCTTTCAATTCATAGTTCTAAACAAGTAATTTCAACTGACACGCTGCTATGAAAACCAGCACCACTAAATAAATACAAAGTAATTACAAAGTTTAGTCACTTTGTAGGGAGAAGAAAAAAATGTATATCCAAAGCAAGACAAAATAAATTGACGAGATCTTGAGAAATTTTCAGCTCGTGCAAGTGATTAAGTGGCTTGAGGGGTCGATAATTTTCGTATAGGAGCAATTCCAGCTGGTGTTAAAAATTGGCTTTTATACTCTAAATAAACGGGCTCGTCCTGCTAATTAGAATAGTAAAGCGATATCTTGGCCATAGGCTGGGTGTGTACGGGTACTAGGTGCACTGTCCAAAGTTAAGTTAGTTTGTACGTTTCATACTAATTAAATGTTTGTGTTGGAGAGGAATTTTTTTAATGTGGGGATGTAGGGCAGGCGAGTTAAGGGAGTATTCTTTTTCTAGTTTTTAAAGCAATTTTTTTAGCTTAGATAAATAAAATATTGCTCCAATAGAAACTTAAGGTTTAATTTTCTTCATATAGTGGTGACTTAAAAAGTTCTTGTAAATCTGTAAAGGATGTCATGGAATTTAATGACAACTTTTTCTCTTCATTTAAAAAGTTTTTCATTTAATGTCGTTATGATTATTACAGATATTCAACAACTGTTGAAGTCATCGTGCAAAGAAAATTAAGATCTATGTTTCTACTGGTGAAATATTTTAAATATTTATTTTAGCCAAAATAAAATGTTTTGCCAGAAAAACTGCAAACACAGTGCCGTTAAGTCACCTTTCCTACGTCCCAACCTTAAAGAGGACGCCTACTGGACGCGTTGCATACATCCAGAAGTCCCACAATTTTAAAGAAGTGATTTGCTATTTCAGAGCAAGGCTCACACCCAAATGGATGTATTCACATGTTTCTACCAAGATTTAAAAAAACTCACATTTTCAGTTTTATATTTTTTTAATCATTCATTGAGAGGAGAATTGAGCTAATTTCCAACTAATTTTAACGTGAAATGTTGCAGTTCTTAGATTAAGAATTAAGAAAAATTCTTGAAAATATATATATAGCTTTCCTCAAACAAATTAATAAAAATATGATTTAATAGGGTCATAATAAAAATGATATTACAATTGAATTTATTTATAGTGGTATTGAAGTTACATAACTATCATTTTCATAATAATCCTCAATAAATTCAAACTATTTCCTACTAAAACTATTTCTTGGTGGGCTGAACCCCTCCCTGGTGTCAACCCGATGAGAAAATAGTTTTAGGAATTTTGGGAGTAGCTACAACAATTAAGTATTCAGTGTGCAATGTTTAAGCTTTTTACCTGTTTGAGAAAAACTCTGAATAGACAAATCGACACAATATGGCCTTTAATATATATAACAATTAATTAAATTGCTGTTAAATTCTTTTAAAACGGTATATATGTAATTATAATTATCTCAGCTTTAATTACAAAAATAGGGTTAGCTCTTTCCAACGTAACGTGAGGAAATTTTCTTTCAATTAGTTGTACTCTTAACTCTCCCACTGTCCTGTGGAGGCTAAAAAATATACGTTAGGTTAAGAACTAATAACTGAAATCTCAGAAGCTCTAGAAAGTTCGTGGCTTTTTATGAGTTAAACCTTTCGCTAGAAATTCGGTTGAGGGCTTATTCTATCAAACTTTTAATGCCCTATAAAATGTTTCTAATCAATGCTAGCGTAATAACTTTCAGGCAACGCTTCAACGATCCATGAGTTTTATTTTATTTTTAAAGAATAACATAGAAAAGTGATTATGCACATTTCCGAAGGAATTAAATTATTTTAATTACACCTGGAATTCTACCTTATAAATACATATTTTGCGCACCGCATCTTTATGTCCATATGGACTAGCCGCATTTAATTGCACTATTGGTGTAGAGCAGTGGTTCCCAACATTTTATACATCACAGGCCTCCTGAAGCCATTGATAATTTGCTGCTGCCCCCC
>CABFWO010003970.1:49381-74309 GCA_902155825.1 Timema genevievae
CCCCCCCCACCAAACGGGGTGGGATTAAAAAACCTATGTACAAAATTGTAGTATGCTACGTAATCCTTTTCACATAATTTTTTAAAATTATTTTAACCGTGTCTTACTATCTATATGGGTTATGTGCTTTTGTAGGCCTAATAATTATGCTAATGTGTTAGGGACTAGGAAACTTATATTTAGAGGAAGAATACACCCTTCAGTAAACGTGACCTTGATTCGAACCTCGAACTTGGCAGACTAGTCTACTGTCAGAATAGCGCCTTAGACCATATGGCCACAGAATCGGGTCCTTTCATGTTGATAAAAGAAATAAAATTTATTTATTTCAATATAAAACTATTATTACTTAAATAAATATATTATTATACTATTAAAAGTAGGTTTTCAAAGCGTCTGTATAGTGATGTTCAACATGAGTTCAATACCCACCTAATAACATGATGATTGGTGTTGTTTTTGGCCGTCAGTTTTTGAATGACTGTCATCATCAATGTAGGATGATTTCAATCGTAGGTCTTGCTCTACACTAAGTCAGTTTCTATATTTACTCCTAATATGTACAAGAACTTAAGAACGTTGCTTCACAAAGATAAGTGGTGGCTAATGACATTGCCCATTTGGAAATATCAAGGTACACCAAGGGAGCAAGGAACCAAAATCCAACACTGATATTGAAGGAACTGTCATCTTCAATGTCAAATCAACAAACAAATAAGTTGGTCTTTTTTCCATAGATGGTTTGTGGATCCCAGCAGAAATCTTCATAAACCTCAAGTTGTAAACCTCTGGTAAACCTGAGGTACTTATAATATTAGTGCAAATATTATATCCGCATATGTGTGTGGAATAAAAATGGGGAAACCATTTGGGGAAAACCACCTGCATTGCACCTGACCAGGAATCGAACTCCAATATCCCAATTACTGAAAAATCAGAAAAGACTGTGTGGCTGTGTCCACCTTTCCCCCACCAGCAGTTTTCTAGACAAAGTTGAACCTATACAATGGTTGAGGCAAACGTATCAAACTAAAACTAAGCAGCTCAAATTATTTTAGTTTTTTAGCACTGCGTCTTACTACCTGTTCGGGCTACACATTAATGAGTTAGGGATGAGGTAGTTTGAATTAAGAGCAAATATACCCTCATTTGCGTGGAAAGAAAGTGGAAAACCATATTGGAAAAACTACCCTCAATGCACCCAACCGGGATTCAAACCCATTTCCCTTTAAATGTTTTTAACTGAAAAACAAGTATTCAATATTATGTGAAATGTAAAACGTCATATATAGTATACGTTTTAAATAAAATGATAAAGTCAATTTTTGAAAAATTTCAAATTTTTATAAAACATTTATCAGTAAATTACACTGAGATGAATAATTTTTAATGCACTTATTTATTTGTTATGTAAGACTCTTCCCCAATACCCATTTTTAACAAAATTGTTACAGCCATTTCAGAAAAAATTCAAATTTTCAAAATTTACTCATTTGTAAACTAACCTTGATTCAATGTTCATTTTTAAAAAATAGTATAAAAGTGCTATCTATTAAATTACACATCCCTAAATATACGTTTTAAATACAATCTTTGGTGACATTTTCAAAATATCTAGAATTTTCAAAAATAAGTCATCAGTAAAATTCTCTTAATTTAAAAGTTAGAATCAAAATCACGATCTTGTCTAGAAATATGACCTTATAACATCTAGATACAAAATTTTAAAGAAATCCACTAAACAATTTATGATGTAGGCATAGGTATAAAAAGACACATAGAAAGGGAGAGTTGTTGAACCCAATATTTTGAGCTCAGAGTCAAATACGTGCACAACTTAAATATCCAAGATAATCCAGAGGTAAATTATCTTAGTGTATACGAGATTACAATGAAATAATTTTTTTAGCACCGTGTCTTACTACCCTTTCAGGTTATACTCTTATGTACTAATTATGCTATTGGTTTTATGAATCAAGGAGGTTATATTTATCGGAAATGTACCCGAATTTGCGTGGAGAGAGAGAGAGAGAGATAGTGGAAAAACATGTAGTAATAACCACCCTCAGTATACCCGACCGAGATTTGAACCTCGAGCCTTCCACTATCTAGCTAGTCTAGTCTAATGTGAAAGTAGTGCGTTAGACCACGCGTTCACCAAAGCGGGTGAGATAAATTTAATAGCTAAAAATAATAAAGAGGGAAAACAAGAAAAGATATTGAAAAAAAAAGTATAATCATTTAGTGAATAATCCACAATTAACAAACTGAAAGTACTTAATATGGGTATTCCATAATAGTAGTAATAATAATCTTTATATATCCATAAATTCATAGTTTGACCCGTAGAGGTGGTCACGTGGTCTGATTAAACTGAATGTCCAGGTTAGGAAGGTTATAAAAACTCAGCTGATTTGTACATGTGATGTATAACTTTTTTTTCCTATCACCACTTTACAGTAGCGTGAGTGCACTTCCACTAAACCACCCAACTTATCCTTGCCCCTTAGACTAACTAGTTAATAAACCTTAGTAGTCTACGGAATAATCAAGAAGAAATGACGCATAATAGTTTAAATTGATATCTATTATCAAAAAACAAGAATTATTCAAAAATAAATGTGATTCAGCTACGTATTTTCAAAACACGCCAAGCAGATAGAAACATCAAACGTGTAAGCCTAGTATTTATTAAATGAAGAATTAAAACTCTGTCAAGACCAATACTGGCTTGTGCTGTACTTCAGTTAAGCCTTATAGTCAATAATAATCAAATTTAATTGAAAGGGTTTTTAGATCTATTTCAATTACAAACTATTTCTATAAGCATAAATTGTAATTATAATGGTATGGATTAAATAATGAATTAAAACATATCTTGGGGACACGGCTTCACTTTTTAATTAAACTCTAGCTTGTAAGCTGAAAATTACATTTTGCAACGCATAAATAATCAAACTAATTATTTTGTAAATATTTATTCCGGTTATTAATGAATGGTTAAGTATTCTAATATTAAAATGACATTACTAACCGATCTCTGCTCCCAGTGAATATTTTATATGTTGCCACTAAATCGTGCTTTTCTCCTTCAAAATGGCGAATGGCCAGCTCCAAAGGACATTGAAAATAAGGCGTCAGTCTCGTATGGTCTGGTTTCTCAGTAACTGGGATGGCGTGGTTCGAATAGTTCCACAAGTCTAGTAAAGTATGCTTAAGAGACCCACCTTAGTGCCAGGGTTAGTAATAGTTTTATAATAATATATTTCTGGCAATATCCGGAATACAACCAACTGACGAGCTTTCTAACCACTCCACATGGAGATGGGTTTCTATATTTTGAAATGATGGGAGTCACAGTAGGGTATGCTAAGGGTGGAATTTCATACATAGTTTGACAATCTACCTCCAATCAAATGCGGGTACATTTCCTATATGTTATGCTTCCATCAGATAGACGGGATGGTGATTAAAAACAATTAAACAATTAAATCCAAATGTCTGGTAAAGAATTTTGAAATGTCCTATTGATGATGATGAGTTTTTCAACCCGAAAGCTGGTTTGATTCACTTCCCATAGATCCACGCACAGAAATAAACAGTTTTGTACAGGTTGCAACAAATGTATTGTTGACTTCAAGATTAGTTTGTTGTACAGGTTGCAACAAATGTATTGTTGACTTCAAGATTAGTAATTTTGTAGTCCCTATTATATGTTGGTAGCCTGTACAAAACTGTGTTTTCTGTGTAGGAGCTGGGCGTTCACTTGGTCCTTCAGCTGGTTATTGCTGTCTGAACAAACTGATAGAAAGCACATGTACAAGGGAAGTTCAGAAAGTGCGGTGGTTTCACGCTGACTGCCGCACTTAAATTCTCCAAGCGAGAGAGAAAGAGCCTACCAATTTTGTCAGGAAGGTACTTCCACATATTTTCCAGGGTTATTTTACATGCCACAATCAACTTGGAACCGGCGGCGTTAATGCCCCTCCGAAATATGTTGTTACGAAATGTTATATATCGACATAAATGTGTTGACCTTAGTTGGGTTTGAAACCAAGAACATCAGGTCCTGGGTTGAGAACTTTACCCTAAGACCACCAAGGTTGAAAAATGTCCTACTACACTTATTAGTTAACCAAGTTACCTCATTTATACGCACTAGCCCATTCAGTATAAATGGTGTTTATTTTTTCAAAGCATTAAATACCGAAAAAATAACAAAGCGACATCACAAGGGACAAAGAAGCTGAGGGAACAATAGCGAAGGAGTAATTTCTACGGTTTCTATTATCAACTTATAATTGAATGATCTAAAACACAATTACAAATACAAATTATAATTTACGAGTATTATAAAATATACGGTATAAGTAAGGATGGGTTTCTAAAATATACGGTATAAGTAAGGATGGGTTTCTAATATACGGTATAAATAAGGATGGGTTTCTAATATACGGTATAAATAAGGATGGGTTTCTAATATACGGTATAAGTAAGGATGGGTTTCTAAAATATACGGTATAAGTAAGGATGGGTTTCTAAAATATACGGTATAAGTAAGGATGGGTTTCTAATATACGGTATAAGTAAGGATGGGTTTCTAATATACGGTATAAGTAAGGATGGGTTTCTAATATACGGTATAAGTAAGGATGGGTTTCTAATATACGGTATAAGTAAGGATGGGTTTCTAATATACGGTATAAGTAAGGATGGGTATATAACTCCAATAAATGACTGGATGACCTAATATTTAGTCTAGTAGCTAAACAATTTACCAATATAAGTCCCCGGCTACTTTACTATATTATTGAGTAAATGAATAATTTGAATGTATTTACACAAAGAATACGCAGTTAAAATGAAAAAAGAGTGTTGTTAATACTAACTTAAAACTATTTACACAAACTTACCGCTAAAAACTCTTACTCAGATGCTTGGACCAAGGGAGGAGCGTGTCATAATCTATTCTCTTTGTTCTTTCTTTCAAGGTCAGCCATTGTTTGAAAGGGGAGAGAAAGATAAAGGTAAAAGTTTAGGGATCAACCAAGAAATATCAACCAAGGTTGGAAAAACACTATACATCCTGGTGTTACTAATTAAACACAGTTTTATTCAATTAAGTGACTTCCTGGTGTATGTATGATTGTATATATTAAACTGTCTTTACTCGTTACTTTACCCGATTTTGTAAGTAAACAATTTAAAAAATCCACAATCGATTTTAATTGTATTATTGCAGTTCAAACTTTGTTCGAGATAGGGAACTATAACTAGGGAATATTAAAAACTTGTTTTTAGTGATTTCCATACTCTATCGCAGTTTGTTTGAACAAATAAAACTAAGGAAAAAATGTTCACTATATAAAATTGAGAAGCATGGTTAATCATTTATGTATTAATGAACTGCCCGATCTACTCTGGAGAATTTTTGAGTTTGAGTTTCCCTTGAGTCGAAGTCAATTTGTCTGAGTACATGTGAATTGGACCTCACTATAATTAGGTTCTTAATCCAATTTAGTGAGTATAAAATGAAGTATCTCTTTTGGCCAGTGGAGCTCACTATAATTAGGTTCTTAATCCAATTTAGTGAGTAACAAAATGAAGTATCTCTTTTGCCCAGTGATAAATAAAAATGCTATGCCAAAACATTGGCCACCTACCGAAGAGTCTAGGCGCTTTGTGGACGTCCAGAAACACAGCACTATTTAAGAGGTGACTTATTAATCTGATTACCACCTCTGTAGTCTAGTGGTCAGAGCTATTTATAGATCCATAGGTCCTGGTTTCAACCCCCAGTCCTTCCAGATTTGTCTGTGAAACAGTGGGTCTGAAACAGGGTCAAACTCAACCTTGTCAGGACAAATGAGTAGCTACGCAATCAAAGACGCAGTGGCTTCGGTCTAGAAAACTAAGATTAACTTCCAGAGAGTTCGTTTTCCTGACCACATGACACCATATATCAGCAAATTTGGCACTATCATCGCCAAGATATAACGGCAGCTCATTTGGTCGATATAGCTCGCTTGAAGGCTGACGCCTTGAAGTTTTTCTATTTTTTTAAATAATTTGATACCAAAAATGTTAAGGTTAACAGCATGTTTCTATAGGATTTAAAAACTTAAAATGTTAGTTTTTATTATGTAAAAAATATTAATAAATGTGAAAGTAGCTCATTCTCAACAAAGTTCCACGTGAAACGTTGCAGCTACGAGCTCAAAGTAAATAGTTAGAAATTTAGCTCTAGCCTTCCTCAAACCGATAAAGTAATATTTTAACAGGGTCCCAACGGGGATTTATGATGTAATTAATGAATTTTTGAGTGGTTTTGAAGCTTCAGAACAGCTTATAATTTTATATATAGGAAATACCGAAGAGTGAGGATATTTTCCTTTAAGTAGACGGTGCCCTCAAAGGCTTAATCTAATCAATAGGTATATAAGAGGAAGTTCACTCGCGTTAGCTTGAAATGAGGATTGTAAAACCACAACCACACCAATATAGGCCAATTATCATGCATACGTTCAATGACATTCCAGTTATTGCGTCATGGGGCTTTACACGTCGTAACTACTGGCACACACGGCACAAGATAGCAGACAAGTTGGCAGTATTTTAAAGCCCTCTCCTCCTGTATTTATAATAGCCAATCATTCCACGAATAAGCTAAGGATCAGCTGCAAGATCGTCATTAACATAACGTAACACCCCCTCTCCCCCTTAAGTGCGGGCTCCAAGTATCCGTTTACACAGGCTGTTGACAATTACACCATACACGCTGGGATAATAAGCTCGCACTCATGGAACAAGAGAGGTTTAAGTGACACAGATAAATTTTAGGTTCAGCACAGTTTTTTCAGAGCTTTCAAAATAAAATGTGTAAAATGTAAAACAAATATATATGCTAGAGCGATTGTGGGAAACACACTCTATAGTCACTTTAATATCTTTATAAATCCCTCCTAAGGCAGCCGCCTCAATCAATCTATGACAGGCCACACGACTTAAAATACAATGGTCTGTGTCTTTTTGTGGAAATACTTTTTTATTCTGTATAGGATTATAGTCCTTTTCACCCTTCACCTACAAACACCCCTTGTAATATCAATAAGATAGAGGTGAAAAAAACTACGAAACTTTTATCTCAAGATAAAGAGGAAATTTCACTATTAGTTCTCATATACTCTTAAAAAAATGTTGTTAGCCTATCAATTAATTACCATATTTGTTAGAAGAAGGCTAAATCTAGATCCCTTTCACATAACTTTCACAAATAGGCTTAAAATATCGTTAAAATGAGCTAATGTCACATTTTCACACATTGTTTTTTATTAATAAGACTTTCACTATATGTTAGGGAATATTTCAAATTTATTTTGGCTTGAACCTTATTTTTAAATAACGCATCGTAGAATTAGCTATTGCGTTAGAGCTGAACATTTGCGCGGCAATTTCTCTCTTACTGAGGATGACCCCTTAATCCCTCTCAGTTTCTACCTCAATCTCTCTTAGCCACTCTCAGTCTTTACCTCAGTCTCTCTCAGTTGGTCTCAGTCTCTCTCTCAACATATCTCTTTTACTCCCTCTCTTTATATAATGAGTCTACTCATTAAACATAGGGCTGTTACAAATTGGGGTGTCGGGTGGGAATGTTGTGTACATCCCCCTCCTCAAAAGTAATATTAATGTGTTTTAGTATTAATTTAATTTCATTTCATTGCCTAGTCTAATAGCTTATTAGAGTCTTTTGAATTTCATAACACACAGATATAACTTTTTTTAAATCTTTAAGTGATAGACAAATTTAAATAAACTTCTCTTTAAGCTCCTTAAGAAAATTATACTATAGACCACTGCAGGTATAGCCACCCTAGCTCTCAGATACATTTTTGGGTAAGGTTCTGCTAAATCAAAATTATCAGATAATTCTATGTTCTAAATTTAGAATATTGAAAACGTGTAGGATTTTTTTTATATAAACACAGCTTAAGTTTAATATCTGAAACTCGTACTTCAAAAAAGTCTAAACAGATTTAAAAACTCAAACTGGAGATAGATTAATTTGATCTAAATACCTACCGCTATCACCAAATGGTCAATCGTATGTAAACATTATAATCAAATGGTAAAATATTGTTTGTCAAACCTTGTTATATAGTGAATAATGCGTGCGGATTAAATATCACTCTCCTCTAGTTTTGTTTTCCGTGATGGGGAGATCTGCAGTTTGGAACCCAATTCTCCCCATATGGTTTCCTGCTCTCCCTCCACTCAAATGTATGTTTGTTTTCTTTAAATTTTACATTCCTCATCGCCATCCATTAAATGTAATCAGAAGCCCGGAATTGTAATAAAATCCGGAGTAAAATTATTGTTTTCTATTAAACGTATGTATAGCATTGGAGTAAAAATGAGAAGCTAGTTCAATAGCCAATTAAATATTTCAATTTAATACATAGTATCTAAACATTAAGAAATTTTAATCTACAAAAATTAATTATCTAGCATTTTAACATATTTTTTCTAATTTTTCCATTTGAAATAAGAATCAATATTATAGTATATACACATCATTTTTACCAAATTGACTAATTTAAAATGTCAAAAAATATATTTATTTACACATTTTATGACAATTTTAACGAGAAGAACTGAGTAATTTTATTAAAGTAATGAATAATTCTGGCTAAATATATTGACAAACCTATTGAAACATACTTAAATAGGTCTATTATAGTTGGACTAGTGTTGAAATATTAGGTAGTTGGAGACCTTTAGTTAGAAGTATATTGGTGTGGCACGTAATAGTTTAGAAAGTTACCCTCCCAAATATTCTACTCTTACCCATGCCGGGGAGTCATTAGATATAACAATTTTCTCCCTTCACCTGGCGGATGTTTCATCAATCTTGGGCGAGGGCTGTTAATTTCATTTCTACGGTCATTAATATACATGCAAAAGGAATAAACCTGGTTGAAACCTTTTTATTCGTATGTCATGTTGTAATTACAGCAGTTATTCTCTTCCTTTCCTTCCCTGTTCTCGCTGGAGTAATTAACATAATTGTAATCTTGAAATGGTATTTTTTATTCAACCGGGGGCAGAATATATCCCTTAACAAGATATACCTTATTTATTTTAAAATTCAAATTAACATAATATTAATATGATCCAATAAACGGAGTAGAGACGGTCAGTGATTGACTTCCCTTAAAGTGAGCCATAGAGACCGGTCAGTCATTGAATTCCTTTAAAGAGAACTGTGGAGGTCTGTCAGCGATTGATTTCCTTTAAAAAATGTCCTAGAGATATGTCAGCGATTGACTTCCTTTAAAGAGCTATATAGATCTGTCAGCGATTGACTTCTTTTAAAGAACCATAGAGGTATGTCAGTAATTAACTTACTTTTAAGATCCATAGAGGTCTGTCAGCGATTGACTTCATTCATAGAAAGCCATAAAGATCAGTCAGCGATTGACTTCCTTAGTAGAAAGCCATAAATATCAGCCAGCGATTGACTTCCTTTAAAGAGCCATAGAGATCTGTCAGCAATTGACTTACTCTAAAGAGCCATAGAGATATATCAGCAATTGACTTCCTTTAAAGAAAGCCATAGAGATATGTCATCGATTGACTTCCTACACAGAAAGCCATAAAGATCAGTCATCGATTGAATTTCTTCATATAATGTCGTAAATATCCGTCAGCGCTTGACTTCATCTAAAGAGCCATAAAAATGTCAGCGATTGACTTCCTTTAGATAAAACCATAGAGATGTGTCAGCGATGGAATTCCTTCAAAGAAAGCGACGGAGATAATGTAAGCCACGGAGATCTGGCAATGGATGACTTCCTTTAAAGCACACCATAAACGTTTGTCAACATTTGACTTCCTTCAAAACGAGGCTGTAAAAGAAAGCTAACAATGTAAAAACAGATTAATATATTTTATCTTATTGAAACTAATATATATTCAGATATTCCAAGGGTAATAATTTTAAAATCTACAAAGATGAGCTTCTGATTATGGGTGACTTTAAAATTACCAACTTTCACTTCTTAAGCCGTACGCAAGAGCGAATCTAAGTGTTGTTTGAGTGCTAGTAGAGTGAGGATGTAGTTTTAGTGGCGAAGTTTCTTATTAAGAGGCGATTTAACGGACTCAACTGAAATATCGAATTTAAGATTTACTTTGAACTAGGAAACGTATTTAAGTACCATTTTCTCCAGGCTTCATTGAACAACAGATAATTTGCGATTGGCTAAATAGTTATCTTATTTTAAAATAATTATTTATCGATTTTGTTGTGTATTTTGTTACCATCCACTCTACTAACTCTTAGCTACGGCCACACTAGTCTAAAAGGAAGGTGGGGAGTAAACTAAACAAGTTATAAGGAAAGTAAGACATTAGCAACAATTAAATAACAATATTAATGTTTTATTCAAGATAACAACAATTGAAACAATAATTTACATGACCTTGAAAATCCATCGGGTGTATGTTGAAAATCATGTTAATGATAAAGCGCAGTTTGATCATGCGAATGTTTCCAAAATGAAATATATCCTTAAGTCAACTAGATCAGTCTGGAAGAGACAACAACTCGACCAAACTACACTATGTCAGCTTCACAACAGTGAATATTGACAAAACAACCTTAAACGTTGACAATTAGAACAAATCATTACTTTATAAATATCTAGTCAGATATTTATTTGACTACAAAAAAGAGCCTAATGGGCATCTTTGAAATGGTTACAAAGGTACACATTGAATACAGACAGAATAAATACCAAAGTTAAATATTTTATTATACAGATATTTCAATAAACACGAGAGTTTGGCTTACCGGAATTAAGTCAAACTCCCGCGGGAATATTAAATGTCGACACAACAAAAGACGTTAACAAGATTTCTACTTGTTAGTAATAAAAAAATATGACATACCAAAAAGGTCTAGTGAAACCACAAGTAATTTCAATAAATAATTTGGAAAATTATTAAGTCTAAATCAATCAGCAAAACTTTACGTTACTTTAATATATAATTCAAATAGCAATTAAAAAAGAAAACATTATCAAAAAGGGATTTTATACATTTACTTAGTCTGCAAAACTCAGTCAATTTTAATTAAATACTTGTAACAAAAAAAAGTTTATAAATGGGGCAATAACTTCACAGACACTAGCGCCCAAGTGGCGGAAAAAAAATTAGGTGTCTCATAACAAAATTTAGTTTAAAAAAAACTTTCAGTAAATAATTTACGTTGCCTATTCCGGCTTATACCAAAAATTACTTTACTTTATTTCAAAATCGAACAAGCCATAGTTGAAGTTTTCGATTAATTAATATAAACAAAATACGTAATAATCCTGTAAATGTCTAAGTCCAAGACAGGACTTCTCCAGACGGCGTCGAATATAAATGTTTAAGACATGACTTCTCTTGAAGGAGTCGAAATATAAAGTCTAAGGCATGACTTCTCCTGAAGGCGAATAATAATAATAGTCACTTGGTTTTCAGAACCGCCAGATTTATATAGTGTTTCTAGTCGCTTGGGGTTGGAAGGGGGGATGTCCATATTGGTCGGTGATGTCCCATCGGTCATTTCAATGGATGCAGAACAGCATGTAGTCCTTTGATAAGGCTAGGATTGGCGGGCCTGTCTCGATCACGCACTCCAGTGGTGATAGAGATCCGTTTGACTAGTACACCTGTGACGTACACATCACGCCATGTTTTAATGGTTGATACCGTCTTGCACGCCAGACGCCAGGATAGTCGCAGCTTAGTTGTTGAATGAGTCTTGGGTCAGTTCCATCAGAATCACATTTGACCCGTCCGCTCGGAACATTAGTTGCTGGCTAACCAAGGCTTGTTCGTCCCACTCTTTGATCTAGGACGCGATGTGTGTACTCCAGTCTTGAAGGTTGTTCTAGCCAGAGGATACAAAGGGTAAGTACATGAACAGTTTGTGATTGCGGGAAGTTTATTCTTGTTTGATTTTGTTTAATATTGTTCTTGATATAGACTGAATCTACATGGGACTACAACAGAGAAGCTTACTATTGTAGAAAGTGTATTAATATTGAGGTTTCATACGGAGTGGGTAGTATGATGTAACATGTTACAAATGTTACAATTTTAGGATTATAGTAAAACGGTTTCAACTCGTTTTATTTCTGAAGTAAGGTACAGGAAACCTCTTCACGATGCGACGCCCGGTTTGAGCCGTATTACCTACCTCAGATAAATATTATCTTGTGGGTATGAAATAAAGGGAGGAGGGCTGCTCTTAATAAAAGTGCGTGGTAATTTTACCAAACAATTATTAAAGTATGATTGGATCTACAGTGAGGAGGTAGTCCTAGATAGCAAAACTACACTGGTCCTCAAACAACACTCAGCCTCGATGTTGAATAGCACCCTAGATCTCCAGCCTGGATTTGAAACAAAGACATTCGATTGGTTGTTAAGTAATCTCGAAAGCTTCATAATGTATTATATTTTGTAACATAAAAATAAAATCAGGAAAAGTGTATATTATTCCCCGTATTCGTGAAAAAAATCGCCAAAATCAACACTCTTGCTTTTCTATATCACAGGATTTTTATTAAATCCCGGGAATACCTTAGGTGTTTTGTGATTTTTATGCAAATCTACAGCTCAATAAAGTCATTTATAAAATTCAACCATTCTTTTATGGAATTGGGAACCTCTTAATAATACCTTCCATGCTGCCACTGGTTTACGTAAATTATTTCTAAATAGCTATATTTTTATTTTAAAAATACATTTTATTATTTTAAAAAAATTGTTATAGATTTTATTGATCAGACTATCAGCAACTTTTTTGTGCACCAGATTTTAATACCCGCCTAGTCTATATTTTATTTACATCAATATATTATAAATGATAGGTTGAATTTAGAAAAAATTTACAAACATTTTCGTTGATAAAGTGTGGGAAGTTATTTATTAAAACTTACCCTAACTACACCCAACTGGGATTCTGGGATTCTATCCTCGATCTTCATGGCACCACAAAAACAAGTTAATATGAGCATAAAATCTTTCAGTCCCCTTCTCATCGGTGTGGTATTTAATTTACGCGAAGGAGGAAAGTATAAATAATATTATTTTTTTTATCACCGCGTCTTATCAGCTGTTCAGGTAATACATCCATATGAGAACTACCCTACTAGTGTAGGTATGAGGGAGGAAGCAATTTAGAGGTAATCCACCAGCGTTTGTGTAGAAGGATATTGGAAAACAATGTAGGAAAAACCACCCTCTGTAGACACGACCAGGATTCGAACCCTGATATCCTCATCATCAGCAGGCCAGTCAAACACGAGAGTGATGATGCTTTAGACCATTCGGCGACTGAATTGGGTACTAAGCTTGGTCTATTCTAGGGGAAACTTACCCGTATATGTGTGGTGGAAGAATGGGAGACCATTTAAGAAAAAATACTCTACCGGTATTCTAACCCCAACCTCCCAAACCAAACAAGAAGAGAATCACACTCTAAAAGAGGTAGCTATGTACCAGTGTCTCTTGACCTACTTTTCCAGTGAAGTTCTTCCATTACAGAATAATGGAATTATGTGTCAAGTCACACGTTCGCGGTAATGGAGGGCAAATATTCAAGAATAATTTTCAATTATTCAAACAATATAGAACAGTGAAGCAAAACAGGGGAAGCTCTATATAAAGGGACAATATTTACCTTTCTGAACAGTTTACATACCACGTGGATACTGTATACTGCATATATAAGCATATTTATAGTTTATTGAAACTTTATCTCGCAAATACTTAATATGAAAAATAATTTATTTTAAAATTTCAATAAGGGGCTCGTGGTCTCCAGTATTCTTAATTAAATGTTTAAGCTTTTTATTATACATTCTAACACAACAATCAGAAACCCGACCAGTAATTTACCACTTAGCGAAATATAAATATACTAGTATTTCGTCAGGGAGCTTGTGCTCATTTGAAATAATAAAATACTCTCACTATCAACCTAAGAGGGCTATAATATAATTAAATTAAATAATAGACGAATTAGAGATATTTGTAATGAATGAAAACTATATCTTCCTAAGTCCACCAAACTATGCCACCATAAGTTGTTTACTCTCATTATTAGTTTGCTCCTGTACAGGCGATATCTTATCATTCAATATTTACCCATGTATTAGCAGTTCTATGGATCCTCTGCAAGGTAAATCTTTACTTTCTGTGATCTTTATTTTTTAGATTTTTCATCTGCATCTACAAATTAAAACTGTCTACCATATACATTTTATTTTTGTTTATATTAGCTTAGCCAGTTTTGAGGACTCCCATTTTTCACCCATTTCCCGGACCCCCATTTTTTATTTCTAGATCTTTCAATTTTTATCTTATCTGAAGTAATCCTTTTACCAATTTGTCAAATGTAAATTTTTTCCGTACTGAAGGGTAGACTTTCTAATAGTTTTGGGGAAGTGCCAAGCTGCTGCCCAGTCCCCCAAACTGTTATGGTTGCCACATTCCAATTCTGAAATTTTAAGACTTTTTTTTTTTTTGCCTGCCTAGTTTAAATTTTCAACCACAACCGAAAATACTACTCTACATTAGTTGTATTAATTTTGAGCTCTTATAATTCTCGTTTTTCAATCTTGAAATCCCATTTACTCAGGCATCACTCTATTATTTGTGAAGGTATATTTACCTATATGGCAAATTTCAATTTTATTTCACAATGAAAAGATTTTTCTATTGGCTCAGAAAATTTTGAGACCCTATTTCTTAGAATATATTTTAAAGTTTTAAATTTTAAGTAATTTTTAATTTTTGGTGGCGTTTGTCCTAACGGTTTGCAAGTATTTAGATTTTCTACCACACTTAGTCATCATGTTTATATTAGTTTTAAATTCTTAGCTTTCCTTCAACCCAGATCCTTATTTTATCATTTAAAAAACTTTAATACTTTTCTAGCTATTTAAAAAAAATCATTTTCATACTATGCTAAAATGTGTTATTTTCTTTAATTTGGGAAATCCATTCTCATTCTACATTTCACTACCTTCACGAGACCTTCCGAGTTTGTAATTTTAAATTTTAAAACATTTGGGCTTTTGGTGTTGTCTCTTTACCATCTCACCAAATTTAAATTTTCTTGCTCACTTGTAAAATTTGATAATTTTAATTTTGGAAAGGTCCTACCCTAACCATTTCCCGAACCCCCATTTTGAATTTTAAATTTTTATTGGTTATTGGTTATTGGTTATATTGGTTATATGGTTTCGAGTAAAAAATTCAAATTTTCTGCTGTATCCTACATATCACCAATTCTTTTTAAGTTTTGGAAATTTTAAGGGGAACTTATTTCTATGTTAGGGTCCTTTAGTTTTATATTTAAGAGTATCCAGACCTTATTTGTGGTTTGGTGTGGTTCTTACACCTTCTTGGCAAATTTAAATCTTTTATCACACTGATAAGTAGTTAATTACTTAGGTTTTGGCAATCTGGAAACTCCTATCTCATCCACAACACCCACCATCTATTTCACCATTACCCACTTATAAAGATAGAATATTTATATTAATTTTATTAATTTTAGTGTCCCCTCTTCATTCCTGAAAATTTAGTTTTTCACCACCTATAATATATTCCTCCCCCTTCCTCTTCTACCTTTCATTTGGTTACCAATTATTTTTGATCAGTTTTTCAAATTTTGAAAAACCAGTACGGAATCCTATTAACTGGGGTTCCAAACCAACAGATATAAAATGTCTTTGAAATTAAATGGAAAATAACAATTTTCAAATTTTTGATACTATCTAAATATTGATTTAGTGTCAGCCTACTGGAATTAAAAAAAAAATACAGCAGTGTTGTATTAAGCTATCTTATAAACCCCCGGAAAACAAATCTAAGCGCGATGGGACAAACTTAATTTTTGGCCCATATGTTAAATATGGGGAGTTTTTGGAATCATGGATCCAGCTCCTTTTAACATTTTTCAGCTTTAGGATCTTTCAAATCCCTCTCGGATTCCCAGGAATCTCCATGTCGAGTTTCATTCAACCTTCTATCTCACCGGGAAGTATGAAAAATTAAAACCTCTGAAAGGAAAAACAAACAGACACGGCATGGATTCTATATCATATAATATATTTATAATCTTCATTAGAATCAAATTGGGGATCTAGATTATGATCTTAGAATGAAATTTAAAATCACTTCAAGGATTATTATAACATATTTGAGTGAATTGAAGGCTACTGTAATTATTTTTTTTTACTTAAATTAGTTTTTTTTAATACTCATCATAGAAGTTAATATGTTTATTTTTGACTCTTAGGAAATTTTATCACTTTTAAAATTAGTATTAGAAAATTGGCATCAATAAGTAAACTTGTTGCTCTATTATTTGTTAATCATAGGGGCCTTGGATCTTTCTTTCACTATATAAAATATATATATAATTGTTTTATTGCTATATTTTCAAATAATTATATATGATTATTTATTATTAATATAATTTGGTGAAATGGTGCACCAAGAATATATTTAAAAAACACAAATTTGAGAGTAAATTAAATTTAACCTTTTTTTCATTCTGATATAAATTTAACGTTTAAACCTATTGAGGAGCATAGCACTTGTTCAGTAAAAAAAAACTTAAGCTTGAAAATCAAACAAATAAAACTTTTAAATTAGTATACTTACAAATATATTTATTTTAAAACGGAAGGCAAAAGCAAATATTGAATACAAATATTACTTGCATTGCTGATTGCATAGGCTAAGATCTAAGGCGTGAAGCCCGTAATAAACCAGTTTGCAGTTGACTGGGATATCAAGGTTCAAAATTACAAGTGCACTGGTCGTGGGTTTCCATATTTAATTTATCATTGTGGTTCTCCGGTCCCCTCTCCACACTAATGCAGGTGAATTTCTTCCGAGTTATCTTTATCACCACATAATCTCTCAATACCTAACCCAGAGAATTAGTCGTTTATAAACCTGATGTTGTTTTTTTGCTCCTACGTCTTAACAACTATCCAGGCTATAGGCAACTTTACACTAATGGGCTGGAGAGGGGGAAGTTAGAATTTAAATTAAATGTACCCACATCTATGTGGAAGGGCAGAAGGAAAGTGGTAAGTAGTTTAAGAAATACACTATCAATAGACTTAACCAAGATTCGGAACCCTTTCTACCCATCATTAGTAATACAATCTAGTGCTAGAGTGACGCCTTAGACAATGCGCCCACCGATGCGTTTTTTTTTATTATAAACGTAGACCGTACTATTAAAATTATATATAAATATTTATAAATTATGAAATTTGCCAAATTTCAGATAAGGAAATAAGTTTGAATAACCATACAAGACATGCATACTACTATAGTTAGTAATTGATTTAATAACATATCAACAATGTGTCTTAGTATATAGAGGTTTTTTATATACCACAACGTCCCATCATCCTTTCGGGATACACGAATTTTGATTATGCTAGTGTGGTAGATTAATTAGGCCAGATGTAGAAGGAATGTAGCCGCACTTGAATGGCGGTAAAGTAGTAAGTCATTTAGGAAAAACACTTTAGTGCACTCTTTCCGGGATTCGAAATCTTATATCCCCGTCACCAGAAAACCAGACGAAATGAGTTTGACAATTATATGACTTGCCCACCGGCACTGGCTATAGTATATTAATCTTTAATTAGCATATGAAATATTTCATTTTAATGTTGTTGTTTTTATCAAAAGCAAGTTCAATAATGTTGGACAGTTTCTATCAAGAGTTATAACATCGGTAATTTGTTTCAAATTTGTTCAATTCAGACAAAGGAATGTAAATACAAATCAACTGTAAATGGTGTCACCCAATAATATAAAAGTTCCGTCATATAAGCTATTACTCTGTTTATTTATTCATTTATATAAATGAAGATGGTTTACCAGATACTTCTGGGTTAAAATAACCTCATATTAATTGGTGAATTTGTTTGGTACTGTATGATTTCAATTTACTGCTCATAAATTTTTTATAAACTATATTAGGAATATATGTGCAGACATCTACCGGAACATTGTATAAACAATTCATGTTGACGTTGGCCTTTTCAGACAATTCAAAAATAATTAAAATAAGAACCTCAGTTTCATAAGCCTCGTGAATATTTCTTGTACATTTAAACAGTGCCGTAAACTGACTTTAATTGTAAAATCTACCAAATATATTTAACAGGCGTAAGAATAAAGCACAACTTTTGAGTAATTTTTGAACTGTCATAAGGTCAAAGTTAGCATGAACAGACTGAATACCCTTGGCTTTAGTAAAACAAGTCATCGTACCTAGACACCTAGGTCAACTTTCTTGCTAGTTCAAATAACAGGCTTCATAATTATAAAGGCCCAAAAACGGTTAAGATATTTAGTGATTCTATATCGAATCTAAAATTCATTAGTTTTTTACGGACCTTAATTACTTTTTTTTATCAAATCGGGTACCTTTCATAATAGCGTCTAAAAATACATCAAAATGATGTAAACTATGTACATCTCGTATTTATTCTGTAAATACTGTATGTATCCAACTAAATCAGAGTGGTCCAACCCAAAGTCCATCCACGACCCGTCTTATTGTCCCGTCAATCAAACATAGTTTAAAAAAGAGTATTATAAAATGTCGTAACGCCAATTTGCATCATTGAAAAACTTGAGGCACAAATACAGGTACAGTCATCTCACTATTAATATAGTCATAGCTCATATCACTTCTATATTGTAGGCCTATTTGTATTTTTCAAGGCTGATGATGGTATGAATCTCCGAAAGATCTCGGATCAACGAAATATATATGAAGGCACTGTGGACTAAATAACTGAAAATATTTAATTTACTTATCCAACACCTTATCTCAGTTGGTAGCTTGTCTTTCTACAGATCTAAGGGTCCTGAGTGCTATTCCCAGAATGGCCGAAAAAATTATTTTTGGTGAAATATGAGTTTATTTTCACTGTGATGAATTAACGGCAGGGGACTGGATGTTGTGCCTCTCCTAGTCTTAAGTTAAATTAAAAGGCATGTGAAGCTAAGACAGGCCTAGCAAGCCGTAAGTGTAAAATATATAGCTTGAATAAAAAACTGACCCAGGCCACCGGCTGGATATAATAATGGATGTAAAAAAAATCATGTGTTTATGTTTCGAGCTTTCACATACTTTCTAAAGTATAATGGTTTCGTTTTTCTTGAATAACATGTATTTTTAACTTTTTAAACTTCATAAATTTTTGATCAAGTTTGACTATTTACTTTTATAATATCAAAAGCAACTTTGTGTTGATGATCTCAACTGTGAATTGTTCTTGTTTCCAATAGATATTTATTAATCGGGTTCATTCATTATACTATACATTCGTAATTTAAATTTTAATTGTTGTCAAACATCATTTATTGAATAGTGTCTAGGGACAGTAAACAAAATGTTTTTTAAATGGGTTCCATTGTGGGTTTTTTAATTAAAAGTCACTTTTTACCACCAATACTATTTCTTTTTTATTTATCTTGCATCCCACCATGTTTTCTGAACTCTACTATAGTTTTAACTCACCCGCTACGGAAATGCTGGTATAATTTTCCTAAATCCAATATTCCTATTTCCTAACACACTATCGTAATTAATTCATATGAGTGTAGTCCGAATGGGTAGTGAGGCACGATCACAAAAAATAATTACAAACCTTGTTAATGGCATCTCCAAACAACATGAATTGCATTCTATTTAATCTTTAAAAAAATCTCCCTTAGTGAAACTTATAAAATTATCAGTCAACCCTAAGTCGATCAAAAGTGCAAATGGAAAGACAAGGAAAGTGGTGTGGTATTCAACTCGGAAGGTCGAAATTTAATTCCGGTTTTGGTGTTATAATTTTTTTTCTCATTCCGTGGTTTTCTAAATTTTCTTAAAACAAAAGTTAGTGCGTTTGATTACAATGTACCCACCTTATCAGCTTAGGGTACTTAGGGTTACTAGTTTGGAGTGTCAGGGTAGTAATAAACAAGATTGTTTGTGATGTAGAGTTCAAAATTTGAATCTCAGCTAAGGGTATCGGTAGTTGTCCAGCCAAATGTGATTGATCTGAGTGTTTTTTATATTCTCTCAAGAAGGTATACTTGCTCTAAATTAAATAGTGTATTGACCTTGGCATTAAGCCTATTAAAAAGTAACTCCTGATCGTGTCTACTTAAGTCAGAAAATTTAAGTCCTTGCTACTCCCACGGGTGGAATAAACGTCAAGATTATCTAGTCTGGTTTTCCAATTACGAACAGTTAAAGGTATTTCTAATATCTCTCCCCACAGATTGAGGTGCATTTACATTTATTTTATTTATCCCCACGTCTCTCTACCTGTTTGGGTTGTACACCTAAGGACTAATTACGCTAATGTGTTAGGGGTGAGGAAGTTCAAATTAAGAGGAAGTGTATCCAAATTTACGCGGAGTGAGAGTGAGAAACCGTTTGGAAAAAAATCACCCTCAGTACACCCAGCCGGGATTGAACCACGATCTCCCCATCATCAGCAGTCTAGTATTTTGCAAGGGTGATGCCTTATACCATGCGGCCACCGAAGCAGGTTGCATTTAATTTAAACTTTACCGTCTTAATAATGTAAATATGTGGATTTCACAGATGAGTAGTAATAAAAAATTGTTTTGAATATCCGGTAGTTGCATTAGAGCTTGCTTAGTGCTTTATTTGTCAATAGAAAAATTGTGTGCTTGGTAAATACATTCCCAGCTATAGGTACCCTGCTTTTAGTTGGAAGAACAATAGAGAAAATTCAAACATGTTTCCTTACGATCAACATTGATAACATTTTACTGTATCATTTGTGTTATTTTATAGGTATTGATAATATCCATCAAAAATGACAGCTGCAGAAAACATAACTTGATGTATGGATATATTAAAATTGTTTTAGTAACTTTAGTAACTAACGTCTACTGTTCTTCCTACCAAAATAATACTTTAGTTACCTTTTGAACCTAACAAACGTTTTGTTCTAAAACCAACAACATCACAAACGAATTAATTATTAATTGACTTTATACTGATTAAGGGTAATCGAAAGGTCACTCTTTATTAGTACGATACATAAAATATTTACCTTTTTGGCAAACACTTTACATAATGTTTAAACCATAATAGATGGAATGTAACTTTTGCTACCCCCCCTTTAATATATATTAATATCTAAAGGGTGAGGAAGCCTGAAAATCAGGCAAATTAATCACTTGATTGGACCAAATGAATTTTATTATTGAAAACAACAATATAACAATATTTGAGAATACACACACCGTGCGTGAAGCGCACCTCTCTATTAATCATCCAAGATCAATTAGATACACAAACAATTAATCTCAAAAGCCCCATCTGGATGGTTACAAAAAAAAACACTAAACGTGTTGGGCTCAGTATTAAAATAACATTATACAAAGTCTGGGATCTCTGGCATCGAACTAACTTTATGGACCTTAGCTCCTTGGTTCCTTAACTTAATACTTATGCCTTGTTTTGGAAATCAATATACTAAGGCATAACTGCATCATCCTACGTGACGACAACCAAGTATAGTGTACAGTTTAATATTTGAAACGTTCATAATTAACTTGGCGTCACATCAATACAACAACCCTCTAATGCAAGGGTAAGCTAAGTCTCGCTTCATCATACTACTTTCAGCAATTAATTTGATTAAAACAGCTGTCATTAAATAGAACCAAGAGAAGTTTATATGACGGGTTTCGAACCCAGGGCGCGCTGACACACTCAGAACGCTTTAATAATAAACAAGTATTTACAATAGTAACTAACATTAAGGTTTGGGTTTGAATCCCAAACTTAGATGGGTGACGAAAGGCAACGACCTTTCTACATGCCGCGGGAAGCGCATGGCATAGCAATTTCAAATTAACCATCAGTTAAAGTATTTAAAGACCAAACGGTATTTTTGAATAGAGTTCCCCCCATGACGCCGAAACAGAATTTATGACTCGAATAACAACAATCCCCGAGACCTAGTCGCCGTTCTCACCTCTTAGCCATAATATCGTGGTGTAGTAAGTAAATTTACATTACCGGCGTAGCCGTATATATACAACAGATAGTTCTCAGAGGGAGGGAAGGACCGAAGGAAATGGAAGGTTGGAGAGTATAGCAATCGAAGGAGCCAGTAGGTTCGAGTACATAGTCGAAGCGCCCAGACGCTACGCGTGGCCGGACACGGAACTCTTCTTTCTAGGCTGGCTGGACACGTGTTCGACTCTTGCGGTAAGTTGACTCGGGCGCGCTGCTCAGTCGGATGGGTATTACTCTGAAGAGCGGAGGTCGGTGTTAGTGGTGTGAGTCGTGCGTAGGTCTTCCGAGAGCTGGCTCCTTGGTTGGTGAGTGTTTGTCCCTTTTGATATTACTTGTAAGTTGTTACACTTTCAATAACTGTTTTTATTTTAAAATTAATTTCACTAATTTTGGATTATCGTCATAAATCTTAGAATTGGCTGTTCCCCTTAAAGCGGCTCATCGCAACTCAGATACTCCAAAAATTTCACCGAATTAAAAATAACGGAAACTGCTTTGGTGGGAACAGAAACTATATGTCAAGATTATCTAGTCTGGTTTGCTTATGGCACTAGGAGGTCGAGAGTTTCAATTCGAATCCCGACCGGGTGAAATAAGGGTGTTATTCCCTGAATTTGTTTACCCTATCCGCAAGTGAGTTTGTGTTTAAATTTTCGTTGGATGCTACCTTATTCAAATCTTACCCTACCTACGGATAAAGCAAACAAAAATAATACTTTTAGCAAATAGTTTCATTAAAGTGTATTAATGGAATATATTATTTTAAAAGTAAAGTTGTTCGCCTGTGAAACACACGCCCAACTCGGTCGCCTTGTGAAGAACCAAACATTCGTTCAACTCTAGATATAACCAACCTCACAAAGTAATGTATGTATAATTGACTGTAAACCAATACAAGCTCTCCAAAGTGAGGACAACATTTCACACGTACGTACAATTTGGACTACCTCCCTATACTCTGGTCACGCATCACGCTTTGCTACTTTTACGCCCCACTAACACGAGCGATGCACTTAGTTCAATGTATAAATTAGTTTTGAAATAATTATGGTGGTCATCACTAAATAGTCGGTGAGTTAGCTACTACGAGCCCCCACATCGATAGTTTCATGATGTAACGCGTCACTCTCGTGCTAGACTGAATTGCTGATGACGCGGGAGGTCGAGGTTTCATTCCTGTTTTCAAGGACGTATAAATATGGGGGTCTGAGAGGGGATCCGGACCTTCCTTGGGATTAACTGACCCCCCTGAAATTTGTTGGATGCCCCTTTAACTGTATAAATCATCAGACAAATATTAGTTAATTTATATTCTAAGATATTTAAGACACTCTTTGTAAAACCTCCGATTGTAAAATTAACTTTGTCAACATTTAAAGACTGTACTTATTTTCTAATACATTCATATGGTATTTAAAAACAAAGGACCTTTCATGGAATGAGCCAAGTAAGTGGGGTCCGAGAAAATGAGGCAAACATTTTGGCTATCACCTGTAAGATTCTACCTGAGTAATCACCCTTAGAAAAGAGCAGTTAAAACAACAGAACAACTGTCAGAAGTGGAGTTTGAAGCTTATGTAGGTGGTTTTTCTACCTTACCCCACTCATCTCAACATACCTACTTACTCAAAACATTATATGATAACTCTGAAAAGTTTTAAAGAAAGAGTAGGGTTGGGGGTAGAATTTGCTAGCGGGCTCCTAGAAAAATGAGCTTTTACGCCCTTGCTTACTTTAATGCCGACTGGATGTACAAATGGTAGTATTTCCTAATTTTGTCCCCACTCTCCCTACACAAATGCGGTCACATTTCCTTTACGCTTCTACCTTCTTCACTCCTGTACTATTAACGGAATTAATGTATGAGTATAGCCTGAACGGGTATACTATGACACGGTGAAGTTAGCAAAAAGATTCCATTATATCCTTGTTTTGTGAATAGTTGATACAACCAACCAAAATTTATCTTATTTCAGAAAATGATTGTTGTATGTGAACAATGGGAGAATCTAGAACTATGTTTATGGTACTGATTGGTAAACCTATGGGAAGAGACCATTGGGAATACCTAAACGCAGATGGAAGGATGACATTAGGATGGACCTGAAAGAGATAGGATAGACTAGATATAACTAACTCAAGATAGGGATAGGTGGCGTGATTTTGTAAGTGTGGCAAATAACTTTCAAGTTTATAATGCCATATAGTAAGTAAGTAGTTATGTGAAATTTAAAAGTTTAATGTATATTTTGAAATAATCTGAAATAAATATTTTTAAATTATGACTGTGACATTAGCAATACCACTCTTGGATTACCACTTTTGTGGTTTTACATGACAGCTAGCAAAAGCGAGCAGATGGTATCAGTAATGCCAACATTGTCTGAAAGTAACTTTTGTCAACATATTTGTAAATAATAATTATTTGCTAAGTGTCACTATTATTATCACTAAAAATATTATCAATCACTTTTAACAATGCTTTCCCAAGGATAACAGTATAATTTTCTTTTACATAATCTAATTTAAGAAAAAAAAGTCTAGTAAATTCATTCTAGTTTTTCTTTTAATTCTTGTGGCAATTACACTTTAAATAGAGCGCGAAATTTTACATTTAATGGTATTATATCCCGTTATTAATATTTTTATAACTCGCCTCGCTTATCTTTAACATAAATAAATTGTTTGTGATAATAAAGAGGAAAAAAGATACAAAATGTTTTTGAAATAATATTAAGTTTAAATTTTGTAAACACTGTGTATGAATAC
>CABFWO010003971.1:6075-22526 GCA_902155825.1 Timema genevievae
TTTTTTTTTTGTAAATTTGATTTTCTTGAAAATAGCTCTAAATATTTTATTCAAAACTGTTATCGGTGAACTATTTTACATGATTATTGAAGATTATTAGTGTATCTATATTTTTCTAAAATAAATTAATTTAATAGTATTTTACTCACGACAAATTGTATAAAGTTTGAAATTTTTCAAAATCGTCTTTTAAGATTAAGTTTAAAATGGGTACCTGGGAATAGTTTTCCGTTTTAAATAAACACATTTTTTAATTTTTATAAACCAAAACAATTTAATTGTAGTTAAAAAAAACTTATTTTTTGAAAATTTTAAATATCTAAAAATATCATAGTCCAACATTTATACATAAAGAATGTTTAACTAAAGCATGATTAGCAAGATTACCAATTTTTTTAAATCTTCTTCGACGTTATAATACACAACATGAGAAAGTTTGTGCATTTGTGTCTAACCAATTATTTTCTATTGCACTTTTGTAGATTATTCTTAGAATTTGAGAAATTCCATGCACAGTATGTTACGCAAACTAAATATTCAGAGCTTGCCTGATAAATATTTGATCAATAATGTAAAAAAATATTAGGAGGTAGGGCAATGGCTTCCAGGTAGAACAGTGTTTTTCAATCAGGGGTAGGGTATGTTCCATATATATTCGGGCTACACTAACATAATTTAGTAATAGCGTTCAGTTACAAGTTAATTTAAATACTGAACAATACTGTGTGCTCATTGAAACAATTCCAGGGTTCTCATAAGTTATTTATTTTATTTTATTCAAATATGAATTTTGTATTCTCGTTAGTGTTTTCTCTTTATTTTCATGAGTAAGCTGCAAATACACGTTTAAAATGAGGGTGTATGAGGCATTTGTGGAGGAACTTGAGAGGATAATTGAGTGGGTACTCTAAGAAATATGCAACAACAACAACAACGACGACGACGACGACAAAAAAAGTTGAAAGCCATTCTTATAGATTTGTTGTGCCTGGAAAATGTGAAGTAAAGCCATGGCCTCACAAATTCAGGGTTCACCTCACTAACCGTGATTCTCCGTTCTTATTGTGAGTTTGGTCTAATGTCATCTCTTCTGGCCCAGTATAATGTAATTAGCGAGCCATCAATGTCCTCTTGACGTGTCGTATTAGGATACCTATCCTCCCGACTCATCAATCCAACAGTAGGAGGATGGGGGGAATCATGTAAACGCGCACTTGTGGGGAGTGAGTCATTTCCTCTGTCCGTTACATTTACCCATCTGCATTGGTGTACGGGGCTAGGTTGCCTTCTCTTTGACACACAGCGCGCTCTCTCTCTGTATTGTATTTTGGGATTGATTCACTCTCTACTCAAATTATTGAGGATTGCGATGTTGGTGGGATGGTAGAGATTGCAAGTTTCAGTTTGTATAGCAATATTTTTTTTCAGCAAAATAAATCAAATATTTATGCAGTATAAATATATAGTATAATTTTCTACACAAAAAATCTCAATACTGGATTGAATATTTGCTATAAGGTACAATAGCGTTTGATGAGAAACTTTTTAAATAAGGTGGAAAATGTATTAAATCTTAGGTTAACCTTGAAAGATATTCAATAACTCTTGATACATCCTGCAAAGAGTCTGAGAACATCCACAAGATGATTTAAATTTAAAAGATTTAAACAAACTTTTTTTTTTTTTAAATGGTTTGAAACAGGCGTGTAATATGATCGTGTAATATGATCATGAGGACCCCATTGAAAAGTGCAAATACTGAGAAGATTATATTTAAAAAGATTCACACCATTATACGTAAAAGAAATCAATTAAAATACTTACTATTAAAAAACTGACAGTTAAGAGTACCATTTAGACGGGCACGAATTTAAAATCACGTTTTTACCGATCACTGGGCGTAAGCGGTAGGCGGTAATATAAATCTCGAATATAGCCGAGGCTGGCCGACCAGTACCGAGTACTCTCATCGTTCTTTAGACACCAATCTCATTCCTCTTCACATTTCACACTATTACTTTACACCGTTTGTCGTCTCGACCGGCTCCTGAGGACCGGGTTAACAACAAGTCAGGGGCCAGGTAGAAAACCCCTAGTTTGGACAGCTCGAGTAACTGACGCTGTTTTGTGGCTTTTAAAGAGTTTTTTGGTTAAATTAAATAACTTCCTTCACTACTATTTTATATGATCATAAACTTAACTACCAAAGACATAATTATTATAATGCATAGTAATAGTATTTTAATAAACTATAAAAAGTATGATTTTATTCATAAATAAAAAGGCTTCTCTATAATTATTTATTAAAAGACAAATATTTATTATGCTTTCAAGTTTTCAAAAGTATATATATATATGAAAGACCAGGCCTGATTGTATCAGAGGCCGGTTGTAACAGTAACGATAGTTCCGTCATTATTCGCTTGAGTGACTTGTCAGTTTGGTCACATTAGCACTGGTGAAAGCTTTCAGTTTTAGTTGTGACAATGAGAATTGGACGTATGTAAGAGAAGCAAGAGAAAAACAGCCATTTTTCTATAGCGTAAGATAATATTTTTCAATAGACTTTTACCTCTATTCTCAGTAATTTATATTGTTTTGTAATACTTTTTTTCAGCACACACTATTATTTGTAGTTTTGGCTTTGGCCCTTAGCCTTTCTGTTAAAATGTGGTTAGCCCATATAAATTAATAATTCATTTAATGGCGTCATGTGGGGTAGGCTGTAACACCACGTGTTGTCTGTTACAACTAACCTTGTTACCTGTTACAACCTGCCCCGCTTGTTTTGTTTCCAGATTTAGAATGCTATTAGTGTCCTATTAAATTTTACAGTACCATTTATATAATCACATTTAATACTAATTCCAAGTATAAAAAATACTGGTGATTTTTTCACTCTATTTCCGTTTAGCTACTAACGAGTTATGAATAAAATAATACAATATAATATGTAATTTCAGATATGGAACTATAAGAGGAAGTCTGATCGAGGTAGCACTGATGATGTGTGGAGAGAGCAGCTTAGCTTGTGATGATATCTGCCATGTGACCCTTACAAGATACATCGCAAGGAAAAATAAACGTAAGCTGTGAAACTCCCAATATAATTATATCATATTTATAAATCAACTATATTCGACTAAATCCCTCATTCTAATTTGGAGTTAATTTTTTGACTGCTGGAATTTGAGTTCTGAATACAAAGAAAAATCTAACTCAAGCTTAAAAATTATGTAGGTGAAAATGATTAACCATAATTAATCTGTTAATTCTATTTTTATATGATACTTAGAAAATATTAATTTCCCAAAATGTAATTTGCAGTTTTCTCCTAATTAACTAACCAAACGTGTACTGACTTAGTTTTTGTGTTGTTTCAGGAGCAAATGTACCTAGGCCTGATCCTCAAGTGGACTGGAAGCATCTGGCTGGATATTTTGGAAACAGACAGGTTTTCACTCCAATGCAGGAGACTGCTCTTGTTACTTACATCGAAACTGGCTCGGATATTTAGTTTGGACTCAAACCACGCGATTTGCGATGTATTTCCTACACGTGTGGGAAGAACTACAATGTTACGATACCAAAAACCTGGAGTTACAATGAAACAGCTGGTGCAGACTGGCTCTCATTATTTTTAAAGCGTCATCCGTCATTACTGATTCGAACTCTGGAGGCTACTAGTCCGAACATCCAACCGTGCCAAAATTTCAAAGTTTTTTTGATAAACTTTCTGAAGTTTACGATATGTATTCATTCATTGCAAATGATTTTTGGAATATGGACGAGACTGGAGTCACCACTGTTCAAAATCCCTCAAAAATTATTGCAAGAAAAGGTATAAAGCAAATAGAAGCAATGACTACAGCTGAAAGAGGACAACTTGTTACGTTAACCGTTGCTGTTATTGCTGCTGGAAATGCTATTCCTCCAATTTTCATCTTTCCCAGGGTAAGATTTTAATACCACTTCATCAGAGCTGGACCAACAGGTTGCATAAGTACTGGAAATAAATCTGGATTGACAACAGACACCGATTTCCTGATTTTTCTGAATCATTTTGTTGATTGTGTTCATCCTTCTCAAGAGAGGCCTGTCCTTTTCCTAGACAACCATCAGTCGCATTTAGCGCCAAAAGTCTTGATTTTGCTAAACATAATGGGGTTGCAATGCTTTCCTTTCCCCCTCATTGCACTCATCGCATCAAGTCCTTAGATTGAAGTGTTTTCGGACCACTTAAAATACAAATAAACATAGCAATGGATGCTTGGATTAGAAATAATAAGACTCTAGACGGTACCGGTAGGCTTATGACAATATTCCACATCCCATCCGTTTTAAAAGAAGCATTTCCGATTGCCACAAAACCAACAAATATTCAGCAAGGATTCCAGAAATGTGGAATATTTCCTTTTAATAGGGAAGTATTTCAGGATGCAGACTTCTCCTTTTCATTTGTGACGGACAGGCCAAATCAAGATCCAGCACCATATCCACGCAATGAGGCATCTCCTGGAAGATCATTAGTTCTGGACAGACCCATCACACCAATTTCTGGTTCAACTAGAACCAATGAGATTTCTATCAATACTGTAGGAGTTGCTGGCCCATCCACGGCCAATAATAGCTCCCAAAATATAGCCAAGTTTTCCCCGAAACTAGTTCAGCCACTTCCAAAATCAACTCCAAGAAAAACAAAGGGTGGGAGGAAAACCAGGAAAAGTACCATTTTGACAGATACTCCAGATAAGAATGCACTTGAGGAAGAATATGAAAAACTACACACACAAAAAAAGGGGAGTGGTTAAGAGGAAGATAAAACTGAGTAGTCCAAAGCAAGTTAGTGCCAAAACGTCTGCAAGGAAGAAATTAAACCCAGGAAGCTCATCAGAAGAAGAGAGTTAATGTTTCTGTTTGGTGTGCTTGGAATCAATCTCTTCCAGTAAACTAAGCGAGGAATGGGTTCGCTGTTTGGACTGTCAGCTGTGGTCATATTTTTCTTGTGCAAAGAAGTAAAAAAAATGTACATTTATCACAATTGCCAGTTAGATGGACTCTTGGTGTAAGCTTTGATTCTGTTTTTTATTTTGTAGCCATACTCATTATAGCCTAAATAATGTTAAATTAGGATGTTTGTAATTTTTATATTTTTGTAACAAAATACAGCTTAAATATTAATTAATTAAAATAATTTCTAATAAAAAAGTTATTTTCTGATAATACAAAATTCTTGTTACAAACCAAACCCAAAGTCTGTTACAACCTACCCCGAACCGGGGCTGGTTGTAACACATTACATCAAAGAGGTTTTTAATTTATAGTGCACTATAGCTTTATTAATAATGTTTTAAAAAATGTATTGTGAAAGAACAGAGTTTACTGTATCCGTGTGCATTGCCAAATCTTTTCTTATACATTATAGGGGATGCAAAAAAAGTAAAATATATATATATATATATAAAGAGAGAGAGAGAGAGAGAGATCGGGTATGATTGTAACAATATGTATATATATGTATATATATGTATATACATATATTTACTTATACCGTATAGTTGTATTAATTACTTAAGTGATGATTTTAATTATTTTAATAAGTTCGTACAGTTATTATTTATTTCATCGCACCTTACTGCCCATCCGAATGAGTTGAAAATGAGTAAGGTAGATCTTTGATTAAATGTATCAGAATTAGATTAAGGTGAAGTGATGGTGGTGACCAATTAAGGTAAATATATGTATTCAGTACATGCGCCTTGTATTAATAATAGAATGTGTTTTATTCCTTTTTTAAGTAATAGTTAATTTGCCCTCATTCGAATCAGTGGGTGTACCTATATTAATCTAATTTCACTATAGAGCTATTTATGGACACACTTAATGTGATCATCTTGAATATAATACATTAATATGGACTGTGGCCTTTATATAGCTTTTCAACACTCCAAGTTAAGTTTCCAATTTTCTTTATTTGATGGCTAAAACTAACGTTGTCCGTAAACCTGACTAATAGATTACAAATTTGCCTGTTTGTTGTATTTCCTAATTTTTGTTGTTGTCAAATATATGTCATAAACTTTGTTCGTGTAGCTTATTAATAATTTAATATTTTATTTTTTGACTTTGTGAATTCGGCCTGTATGCCATGATATAAATTAGTTTTATGTGGATATTGCTCATATTTAAAATTAAAATGAGAAATTTGACCTCATAAAACTTGGAACAAAGCTTAAAATAGTAATGTCCCTTCCTCTAATAAAAACATCAAATTTAATTAGCTTAAAATTTGGTTGCTGATTAGCACTAAATGCTAGCAATAAAAGCAAAAAAGTACCTAGTTGAAAATAATCTTTAAATAATTTGTCGCATTCTTAAACATTCCAGATTATCTAGATTAAGATTTTATTTCAAATTGAAATTGCCAAGTATCTGATGTCCCAGTAAAGCAATATTGAAGTATAAAGCATACAAAGTACTATTTGCTGCTATAAACAATTAATTTGCGTGACTTTTTTGCTCTCACCAAGTAGAACTATCGATAATTCTATCAAGTCTTCGTACCAGTAAAATGCGTAAAAACTATCAAATTATGACGTTCAACCTGGGCCTGCCAGCTTTTTGTTTACAATGCTTCCTTGTACTGTACATTACCAAACTAAATATGTCAACTCAAAATAAATTATAGCAATCCATAAACTACAATATAATCTCTGTACTCAAACAGCTCTCAGCAAAGGTGAATGGAAACAAAGTAAGAGTAAGAATAATAAACGGAAACAATCTTTGTCTAAGCGTGCTCTGTAGGGAAGGGAAATGTAATATTATGCATTGTTACAGAAACATTTATCTACCAGCTGAACTTCAGCTTTCCTGTATATATATATAAAAGCTATATATATAAGCTATGTATATATATATAAGCTATATATATATACAAGCTATTTATATATATAATAATTGATATTCTTAATCTATTTATGAATATATACGTTAAAATTAAAATGGATTTAATAATTAGAATAATTTAAAAAACACATTTTTTGGCTGACAATGATTTAATTTCAACAATTTTAATAGACGGAACTAGTGCGCCAAATGCAAATAGCCTTTTTCTTCCTCTTTCCATCGCTTAGTCTCAAATAAAAAATGGGCTACCTTATTGTTCTGACTAAAAATGTAAACAATTTAAATTACTTTCTTCGAAAACTTTTTCAACTGCTACGCGACTAATATAGGTCATCCTTTTTATTCCCAGATCCAACTTCAGGTGGTGTTTGAGTGAAATAATTATTAGAAAAAGCGTTTTTACTCAAAATGATTTTAAATAAGATTTATAATAATAGATTATTAGCTATCACAATGCTAGTTACATTAATTTTAATAATTAATATTTAAGTTTTTTGTAATAAAAAGTATCAAGGCCAATATCACAGCTACCCCACCTCGGTGGCGTAGTTGGCTAATGCGTTAGTTTCGTGTCGAGCCAGACTGCTGAGGACGGTGAGATCAAGGTTCGAATCTCAGTTGGGTGAACTGGGGCTGGTTTTTCCTAAAAAAAATTCACTCTCTCCACGCAAGTGCAGGTTCACTTCCTCTAAATTCAGCCTTCCCAATTCCTAATCCATTTGTGTAATTAGTACTTGAGCGTATAACCCGAATGGGTAGTAAGACATGGTGATGAAAAAAACAATCACAACTACACAAGAACAGGTTCTCGTGAGTAAGTTGTCTGTTTTATTTACAGAGAAAAGCTTCCTTTCAATAAAGAGAAACACAAGGATATAACTTTTTCTGAAAAAGTTAACCCTTAAGTCCACACAAAAATAAATAAGCTATTAAGTTAATACTGAACAAATCAAGTATTCAATTATGTATGGTTAAAAATTAAAATTATATCACCGCGACTTACTAAACATTCGTGTTTTACGCTGCTGTATAGTTAAAATTATCATAAATATATCATATTCTATTAATATACAAATAATATTTATACTACAGCAAATTGCAAATTAAAAAAGAAAATCTGCATGATGAGGGTTGGAGAGGGAGGGCAGTAGGTCTTGGGTTAGGAATACAACAACTACAACAGAACTTTAAAAAAAATTATATAAGCTTTGAAGTTTTAACTTTTCGGAAAATAAATATTTATTAAAAAAATAGTTTCAGTAATTAGAAAATATTTTTTGTCAACATTAATTAGCACAAAAATAGAAAATATTATCGATATATAATATTATTTATTTACTCCGAACAAGATTTTTTTTAAGCTATCAACCCGAAGGTTGGTTTGATGCGTCTCCAATCTATCCGGAGTTGTGAATGGAATTAGACCTTCGGCTGGTTAGTGCTGCCCGTACTATCTGTGGTAGAACGCACAACGTTTAAAAACCACTCTTTTTGAACTGAAAGTGTGATTTTTCCGTTGTACTTAGCACTGTATTTCTACGAACAATCGTGAAAGAGCATACCAATTTTGCCGGCAAGGTATTTTCACATTACTTTCCACGGATATCATACATACCACAATTGACATGGGACTCACGGCTTTACTTCCCCTCTGAAAGAAGTTGTGCTCCGGATTTTTTTTAACTCAAGAAAAATTCGTCAAGCTGGGCTTGAACACACACACATCGACTACCGGGGTGAGTACTTTACCTTAAGACCAAATCTTCGAATACTGTATTACTTAACAAGCTTTTCCCACATTGTTTCACATTACTGCCAAAAGTTATCATCACACTCACTTTTCTCTACAACAATTTTTTTGGCGTAAACCATAAAGTAACAAAAATCTGCACTTTGTGGTGCTTAAAAATGGTAGGGTGGTTTCTTTTATGATCTACTTGTATTCCACAAGCTCACACAACCCGATATATTTTTCTTATATAGAATTCCAGGCTACAAATACAAATTGAAACCTCATCATTAAAAAAAATATAGCAAAGGAATATAAATAATAATTTAACATTTTAATTTTTTCTGACATACCTTTCATGAAGCTGCAGCTGCCAAGAAATTTTCTGAATCAGCTATATCCATGGGCCATTTGACCCACTATTCCATCGTCAGATGTAAACCCATCTAAAATCAAATATTGTATATAGTAAAATGTGAGTAAACTCTTTGATACCTCACAAAAATTAGTTTTATAAAATAAGATATTAACGCTTGATTTACCTTAACTAGCTGCGAGAAAACCCCTTTTTCGGTTCCCACATTCCATTTTGAAATTTTAATAATTATCTGGCTATTTGATATAATTATATTTGTGATATTAATCTTAGTTATAATATTATATAATTTGAACTTTAGTACAGCTACGTGTATGAATCTTATTCATTAATATAAATAATTTAATTTTTATTAGATCTACCTTATTTTAATTTGAGAATGTAATGATTATGAAGATTATTACTACTTTTATAGTAATTATTAAAATTTAACCTTACTCTCCTTAGTTAATCTATAATTTTAATATTGTTTGCAGCTTTTATATATGTTTAGCTACACCATCATACATAGCTATTGTAGAAAATGTAGCTAACAATGATTTAACTAACTAATGTTTTACTTGTTCAGAATCTTCTATTTCAAGACTTGATAAATTAAGAACTAGTTTCCTTTAAAGAGGAGTTTCCTTATTTTGAGAAGACAGTTTCATCAATTTTATAGACAAACCGTATTTTACTTTCTAACTTATGTAAATAGCCTTGTTGATTATTTCAAAAAATCATTTTAACTAAGTGTATTTGAGATAGGCTCATTTGTATTTTATTTATATTAACGATAGTAGCTCATACTTTTGTCAATATTTAGTTAGTGAAATGTTTAAACTTCTTAACGGTTTCCAAAATTATAATTCATTGCTATCACAAAGTCCAAGTCATTTGACCTGAGATTATTGAGTAATTCATATTTAAAAAGGGAATATAGTTATTATAAATGTTTTTTATGGATTGATTTTGTCCTGCTCGCAAATAAATTAACTATAGACTAATTTTATTGAGCTCAAGTAGACCACGCATTATTTGTTCATGGTGATAGGAGGTAATATACATTTAAGCTTAAATACTCACTCGGCACCTCAGTGGGAAAATATTGTGTTCGTAAAAAAAATTTAACTCAAGATTTTGATAATAACTGTCGACATTTAATAGACCCCTGAAACCAAAAAAGTGTTTTTTGCATTGCCAATTTTCATAATTTCTCCGGCAACTATTTGAAATACGAAATAACTTATCATTGTAAAGTTGTAGTTCTGTTGAAGATAAAAATCTTTTATTTGAAACATATTTTTATAAAAACCAATAGTTTCTGAGCTATAAACAAATATATATATACTTTTTAATTCTGAAGTCTTTGAAAATGAATTTGATTCTTATATCCTTCGGAGGACAAAGATATTTCTCTTTTCTCATTTTATCTGTAACAGTGTTCCTAGTTTCTAATGCCATAGAGTAAGAAAGTAACAATGTATATTATTTTATTTATGATCTTTGGTGTAGTCTGTCTACAACAATGTATGATTTCGTTTCACAAATCTTACGAGTTTCTAGCTAATGTCTCTTTTAAGATAAAAGCAAAAGAAAGTCTTTGCGGTGCACCGTACCGTACGTATATACATACATGTATATATATATATATATATATACTTCTAAACATAGTTTTAAAATCAAATAATTGTCATCCTTCACTCAGATGTTAAGGCACAGTTTGTGGTGGACATGTGCGACTAAAATAAAATACTAATTATTAATAACAACATTGTGTACTACAAAATGAGATAAAAACAAACTATATATATAGGATATAAAAAGAAAAGTATTTACACGTGATTAGAAATGATGCAATTCTACCACTGTTAAACTGCTTAACATTAAAAATTATTTGTCTTTAGCATATTATAAAACCGCCTTGGTGGCGTAGTTAGCTAACGCGCTAGTTTCGTGTTGAGTTAGACTACCAATGACAGGGAGATTGAAGTCGAATCTCGGTCGGGTGAACTGGGGTTGGTTTTTACTATATAGTTTTCCACTCTGCCTCCACGCGAAATGTGGGTTCACTTCCTCTAAAGTCAACCTTTTCAATTCCTAACCCATTAGCGTAATTAGTACTTAAGCTTATAAGCCGAACGGGTAGTAAGATGTGGTTCTAAATAATAATAAACATAATATAAACATGAAACATCAAGCTTAAGGCTTCATAGATCGTGAATTATGATGATTTGAAATCAGTGAATCAGTGTTTACATTTATATAACTATTCAATTTTAAAACAGTGTAATAAAATGTTGATGGTCAAATGACCCCCACCCCCACCCCCACCCCCGCTCAGCTTCAATGTTGATGACAATTACTTCACGTATTGACCTAACATATGGCCCCAAGTGATTTCTTTTTAACGGTCCGGATAGCGGGTAAATGATTTTTGTCATAATTTGGTACATCCTGTATAGCTACGAAAATTCACTGAGCAGTAAAATTATGCTAATGTTTACCAAGCAGGAATTTGTTTTTATATATCAATTAAACTATCATAAAGTCGGTTATTTAAAACACGAATACCGCTGAAACATAGTTTGCTACCAGCTTTATGCCAGCATTGGTCACCATCTTAAGGAGGCGCTGAGTAGTTTACCAGAAGTTCAGATAGCCCACATTATTTAAGAGAGGGTTTGTTATTTTTAAAATATTGTTCACACCAAAATGGAGGTGAAAGGTTTCTTCCTTGAAGAATAAATTATTTATTCTGTGGTTTCCATGTGTCGGGTCTGTCGTTATCACAGGAAATACTGCAGAGAGAGAACAATTTATTTTGCTTAATTAACCTACCCTTATGAATGTTGGAATAGTTCCCCCTGATTGAAAATATCCAATTTACCAGCCGGGAATCGAGCTAGTGTCCCCTAGACTCACATCCATTTGCACTTACCACTACATCACGGGACCGGTTACTCTCTTAGGCGATCTATAAAGATAGATATAATACGATTACTATCGAATCTATATAACCACACTAGGCTATAATTTTAAGTCCGTTAATTTATTCATGAGGCACGCGATTAATTAATTAATTGGCCAATCAAACTTAATAAACTAACCATTACCCCCATAAATTAGAAATTGATTTCAATAGCTGCTCCACACAATCTAAATACATATATATCCCTATTTTTGATCTGGTAATTGGTGCTCTATAATTCATGAATTGTTTCAATTATGTATCCTAGATAATGATGTAGTTTGGTGTGGCTGTCCCGAAGTACCACGGAAAAATGGCGTGGTATTAAATACCACAGACCAACAGTCAATCATATTGCAAGAGAAAATAAAAGCAGTTTACGTGACACAAGAAAATTTCACAAAGTAGCTAAAAAAATTATTTTATAATTTTCTATAAAACATGAAATATTTAAGCTTGTATTTCCTTCCACGTGGGTGCAGACTCATTCTATGATTATTAAAGAAGACACTTTTTAACTAGATATTTAGGAAGGGAGCTAAAGAGGGAGAAGTATTATTTTCGTTTATCATTAGATCCACTATTTATATAACCTTTTTTAGCACTGCATCTTACTGCCCATTCGGGGGGAGGGGGGGTGATAACAGAAGTTTCTTTATTACAAACATTGACTGAAAGTAACTAATGTCTACCTATTCAGAAATTATTATTATTTGCTTACTAATACTATATTATCAATAATTATTACCGGATATATTGACATTAGTCACTTTCAGCTAATGTTTGCAATAAAGAACCTTCTGCTAGCTGTCACCCTCTCTCCTACCATTGATAGGATATAGTTACGCTAATGTAGTAGGCATGAGGAAGGTTTAATTCAGATAAAGTGTAAAGTATTTGCGTGGAGGGAGAGTGGAAGACCATTTAGGGAAAGAACACCCGACCTATATTAGAGCCCCGATCTTCCTGTTATTTGCAGCCTAGCCTACTGTGAGATTGACGCCTTAGACCATGTGGTCACTGAGAGGGGTAACGTTTTATTGTTTGTTTGATTGGTAAGGTAAGTCCGGGCAAAAACAGGATATTCGTGAGCTGTTCATGAGAAACATCAAAAAGTACAAATTAACTTCTCTCGAACCGTTTGTTTGTGATCCCAGATGGACCAACAGAGAAGTTAGTCTGCTGTTCCCAAGATGAGCTAAGAGAGGAGTTAGTCTGCTGTTCCCAAGATGAGCTAAGAGAAGAGTTAGTCTCCTGTTCACAAGATGAGCTAAGAGAGGAGTTAGTCTCTTGTTCACAAGATGAGCTAAGAGAGGAGTTAGTCTCTTGTTCACAAGATGAGCTAAGAGAGGAGTTAGTCCCTGTTCACAAGATGAGCTAAGAGAGGAGTTAGTCTCTTGTTCACAATATGAGCTAAGAGAGGAGTTAGTATCCTGTTCACAAGATGAGCTAAGAGAGAAGTTAGTCTCTTGTTCACAATATGAGCTAAGAGAGGAGTTAGTCTCTTGTTCACAAGATGAGCTAAGAGAGGAGTTAGTCCCTGTTCACAAGATGAGCTAAGAGAGGAAGTTAGTCTCTTGTTCACAATATGAGCTAAGAGAGGAGTTAGTATCCTGTTGACAAGAGGAGCTAAGAGAGGAGTTAGTATCCTGTTCACAAGATAGATGAGCTAGCAGATGTGTTAGTCTCCTGTTCACAAGAGGAGCTAAGAGAGGAGATAGTATCCTGTTCACAAGATGCACTAGCAGAATAATTAGTCTCCTGTTCACAAGATGAGCTAACAGGGAGCTAGTTTCCTGTTCACAATATGAGCTAACAGGGAGTTAGTCTCCTGTTCACGAGATGAGCTAAGAGAGGAGTTAGTCTCCTGTTCACGAGATAGCCTAGCAGAGGAGTTAGTCTCATGTTCACGAGATGGGCTAGCAGGAATAATCTTGTTCTAGAACTGAAAAGAACTTACTGTCTATTGTGACTGTTTATGTAACAAATTCAAAATTTCCTTCAACTAAATAACTTGAAAAAGACACATCCCCGTATCTTGCTGGATCAGCCTCAAAACACTCTTAACTCTTATTTTGCTTCTATTACTTGAGTAACTGTAATATTATAGTTTCTTCCAGCTAACTGTCGGTACTGACCAAACATGGATTCGAGTTTATTTGTTTGGAATTTTCTTGTCAGTATATAAGTTAAGGAACTCCTATGTACTCAATAGCATACTTAATTATTTCTTTTATAACCAATCTGAACGTGGAATAGCGCGAATACACTCATTTCTGCGTACAGGATCTGAATGGAACTGAAAAATGTGAATATATCACTCTTTCGCGATTGAAGTTTTATAATTTGCACTCCAACCAGGCACGACACATGTATTAACCATTCTTAGAGCTAATGATACGTAACATATTATAAACGCAAGACACAGCAGTTGTCTGTCAACAAATATCGCAAAAATACCTTGCCGAAAGAATGATTTGGCGCGCTCTAGCATAGCCAAGAGCCAAGTATCTGGCTCCAGTACTCAGCGTTGCCACTTCTCATTGGCCGTGGCCTACTAGAGATGACTATGGATAAGCTCTTTAATTTCAAAAGAATAGTAAATGATGAACAGGTCCAGTTCCTTGAGTGACATTTAATCCTCTACATCGAACGTCACACACCCAGTAGCTAAACCTCTTGTGTGAAAGTGGCCCAAGTTGGGGTGCATTGGCTGTCTGCACTCAGCCTTTCGTCCCCTTCCCAGTCTATAATTGTATTTACTATATGTGCTACCAAAATAAAAACCCTGGTAGAGAAACAGTTTTTCAAGTCTTAAGTTCAAACATCAGTATAAGTTTAATTTCAAGACGTTACAATATTAGAAGAACATTTTAGTCTTTGTTTTCACTAAAACCGAAGTTGATGGTTTATAATAAACAATTTTTTTTTTTACATTTAGGCCCTATTGAAATGTAAATGAATCAGAACGAATAATATATGTTAATTGTAGCCGCACGCTCACTACAACCGAGTCCACTAAATCCATAGTAGAGTAATGTATATAATATTAAAATAAAATAACAAATAAGGGAAGCACACCCTTAGGTTTCTTTGACTACGGAGGAACATTCCAAGCATCAGGTACTATATTTCTTGGTTTTGGAGGTACACGTGGCACTAATTACGCATTCTTAAGAGTGGGCCTCTTAGACTAGAAATAAATAAAGAAGTTAAAAAAGTCCCTCTGTCACATTCTCAAGTTTAACTAAGTACTGTACAAATGCAAAGCTATTCCCGTTCTAAGTTTTCTGGTTTTGGAGTTATCCACATATCTCATTAATTGATTTAAGATGGGATGAAAAGGAGCCCGAGAAAAATTCAGTGTTTTTAAAGTTTTTATAGCAAAATATTTTGTTAAGCAAAAATAAATAAAATATTGCTCCAGTAGAAAAATAAAATTTAATTCTATACATATGATATCAAAAATTCTTTAATATTTTTCATTAGCATAGCGGTAGTAGATGAAAAACTTTTTAAATGAAGAAAAAAAAGTTGTCATTAAATTTCAGGCACACCCTTCAAAGATATTCAACAACAGCTGTTGAAGTCAACTTGAGAAGAAAATTAAAGTAGGTTTCTACTAGAGAATTTTTTGATTTTTTTTACAAAAAAACCGGTTTTGATCGAATAAACTGTGAAAACACTGTCTTTTTTTCGCATCCCATTCCACCTTAAGTACCAAATTCAAAATATAATGTAAAGATAACGTTAATAAATTTGAATCATATACCCATTTATTTCCAGCAGCACGTAAATCTATACAAATTGTTTGTAACTTGTCTTGGTTTAAGTGTTAACTGGATTAGTGGCTAGGCAGTCAAAGGTGTCAGGCTCACATAAGTATATTATAAGTAGACTCTCAGTGGACGTATTTGTCTTTATCTCTTTATTTGTGCATTTGTAGCGTTTATTGAAATAACCACTAAAAGAAAAGATTAAAACATCAACGAAGCACTGGTGAAGTAATACTAAAGTGGACTTACCATGCCCCATCGCCCTATGTTGTTGTTATCACGTCTCCCGAGCCGGCCTCCCGAACTATACTCCACTATAAACTTTGTGCTAAGACTGACTGAATGAAGCACGGAGTTCAAGTCGGCGCAAGGTGTCATGGGAAAAATAGTGTGACGTATGATGCCCGAGACGTCAGTGAGCGATAGAAACTTTTAGTCTGAATCATTCTCCATGCTCCACCACGCTTCTAGAACCGTCCTTTCGCGTCTAGATGTTCCGTCCCTCTTATGTCATGTGTTGTGTTTCTCCTTTGTTTTGGCGTTTCCCCTCTCCCCCCTCTCTGAGCTAAAATATTGGCATAAATACTGGTGTAGAATAGAGGAATAATTACTCTTGTCTGGACTTCCTCCAGGAACACGTTGGTGTTCAGGATGAATACTAAAGGTATAAAATTCTTTTTCGGCAATTGTGTATCAAAATTCCCTTTTGGC
>CABFWO010003971.1:22657-52064 GCA_902155825.1 Timema genevievae
CTTAAGAAAAATTAAATCTACTTAGAATAATTTTGCGGGAATTAATGTTCCTTTGTAGAATGTAGGCTAAAAATCCCCTTTTGGGTTTTTGTCAATATCTATAAATATTGTTGGAAAGCTAACCTTTTATTTAAAGACAAGATTATAGTCTGTACAACTGAGAAAAAGGTATTTTGTATCTTAAAATATTGATTTGGTTCTTTACTCTACGTGTTTGTTTTTGATAATTGTGAGTAAGAAATAATAGAATCACTGCTAGATTGATGCAGAGCGTTGTCATTTCGCAACGTAAACATTATTGACTTAGAGCCATCAGCTCACTTGTTAGATGCCTTAAATGTTTACATTTGTCATTTTACGACTTGAACTAGATAGTAAAATCACTGCTAGATCGATGCAGAGCGTTGTCATTTCGCAACATAAATTTTGTGGACTTAGAGCTTTCAGCTCACTTGTTAGATTTAGCCTTTTTGTTAATGCTTTGAATGTTTGCATTTGTCTTTTTTACGACTTGAACTATTGATGATTGAGACGATCATAGATGATTCATATTATTATGAGTTTATTATATAACGTTCACACATAGATATTTTAAATATGATACAGAAGGATATATATATAACTTTTATATATAAATAAAATACCTTATACTGTTACCTATTCTTTATGTCACTTTGGTACCCTAGTTTCATCTAGTCATGGGAAGTTTTTTTTATATAATGGCAAATATTTGAATTGTTTCTAATAATAAATATTTGTAGAGCGGGTTCGCAGAAACAAAACTCAAATGGATCAGTGTACGGTCCTTTTGTTTGATGTTAGTCCTATCGGCTCCTCTGAAATATTTGTTTTTTTTATATCTTTTGAATTTTCTGCTAATGGTATCGTTTTTGTTGTTGTACGCCGGCCTTAATTCGTTGTGGAATTGAGGAGGTCGCTACACTTTTGAGTTGAGTTTGCGACCGTTGGTCCTCAAACCCTGGTGAGTTCCTCTATTGGTGAGTAACTGTCATGGTGAACGTTTATCTCTTGGTGAGTTACTCCCATGGTGAACACGTTTATCTCTTGGTGAGTTACTGTCATGGTGAACGTTTATCTCTTAGTGAGTTACTCCCATGGTGAACGTTTCTCTCTTAGTGAGTTACTCCCATGGTGAACGTTTATCTCTTGGTGAGTTACTCCCATGGTGAACGTTCCTCTCTTAGTGAGTTACTCCCATGGTGAACGTTTATCTCTTGGTGAGTTACTCCCATGGTGAACGTTCCTCCATTGGTGAGTTACTCCCATGGTGAACGTTCCTCCATTGGTGAGTTCTTCCCTTGGTGAACGCTCCTCCCTTGGTGAGCGTTCCTCCCTGGATGAGTTACTCCCTTGGTGAGTGTTTGGCATTGACTGAGATCTATTCGGTAGCCCCGCCTTCCCCGACCCAAAATATTGCAACATTGATGTATTTTGGAACTTAGCCCCGTTGTCGGTTCGGTGGCACCACACTCCCACTCTACACTTCTCCACACTACACTCCCACTCTACACTTCTCCACACTACACTCCCACTCTACACTACTCCACATTACACTCCCACTCTACACTACTCTACACTACACTCCCACTCTACACTACTTTACACTACACTCCCACTCTACACTACTCCACACTACACTCCCACTCTACACTACTCCACACTACACTCCCACTCTACACTACTCCACATTACACTCCCACTCTACACTACTCCACATTACACTCCCACTCTACACTACTCCACATTACACTCCCACTCTACACTACCCCATACTCCCACAATAACGAGCTGTCCACAGTGTTTTGAAGATGAGCTCCTGCTCTTGGTTTGTTTTTCCTCCGAGTGTACGGTGCTGCTGCCTGTGAATTAGGGGGGGATATTCATCATTTTAAAGGGTATAAAAAGTTGGTAGCTAGTGAAGAGCTGAGTAGGATCTTGGTTACTGATAGCCCTGTGAGGGTAATTATATCAGACCCGGGCAATTATCAGGCGTCATTAACATCACAGACTGAGGGGGTACAGTCCCGGACAGAGCGCAAGAGACTTAGGGTCGAGGAGTCACCACACTTTTGGTACAATTATACTCGCTTTGGTGGTCGCATGGTCTCAGGTGTCACTCTCGCAATAGATTGTACTGACGATCTCGGGAATATCACGGTGTAAAATGAGGACGATGTTATGATATTAATATTATTAACATCGTAATAATTACTTATGCACTCATCTTAATGAATAGTGAGACATGGTGGAAAATTAAGATACAGTTTGACCCTGGCTGACCAGATGGCTGACGTGCCTGACCCACCAGGAGTTTGCTCTGATCCGTTGTGTTTCCATACGATCTCCAAATGAAACCTGTCAATGGTTATTCTGCTTACCAAAATCAGACTATTCATTCTTATCCCAACACAATATCAAGCCAGTAACCAACCTTGTATGGAGCGTATAAATTTATTTTAGAAAAAGTGTGCACAAACAGTTAATTAATTATTCAATTTGCAATGAAATTAAAACTTGTTTTTAAGCCCATTGTGCCCTTTTACATATATTATTAACTACCACTATTAATTGGAAACTATTCATTAATAAGATTTGGCAAAAGAAACAATATTTTTAAGACAGTAAGTTTAGAGAATTAACTTTTAGGTTAGGAATGCTGGAAAAATATTAACGATCAATTAACTTATCTATACTTAGTTACAACTATAGATCATTACTATAGTGAGCTATTCGGCTTTGCCCAGGAGAATTAGCTTAAGGTGAAAAAGTTAAAAGAGGCAAAAAGAGTAAAAATTAGATCCAACGAAATTGTTTTATATAAAAAGGGTAAGTTAAAAGAGAAAAAAAGGATTAAAGGTCAAAAGGGGTAGTAATAAAAAAGGGAAAAAATTTAAAATAGGGCAAAAAGTAATTCTAATAAAAATTAAAAGGATATAAAGGCTCAAAGGAGTAAAAGCCACAGAGAAAAGTAGTGTTCTAAATAACTGTATTAATATCGAACTCTTCCATTTCTCAGGCTTAAATTTTTAAATATATGTTCAGATGTCATTCGGCTCTCCGGGAATGTCTGTTGACTTACATTTAGAACTCCTATTTTATATTATTTGTAGGGTTCTTGAGGGAACCCACCTTTACCCTTTACTGCTTCTTCAGTTTAAAATTCAAGGATAAAAACTTAATGGTTGTTTGGGGTGGTTCTTATACTTGCCTGACAAAAATATCAATCTTTTACCACATTGAAAACTTGTTTATTATTTAATTTTTAGAATGTTGAATAAAACTATTTCCCCAGCCCCCTTTCACTGTAGTGAATATTTACAATTTATTTTGTTGTTGGTATAACACCTCTCTACATTCCTTGCAAATTTAAATTCTCACCTAAAAGGGTTTTTTTTACCAGGTACCTTATTTTCCAATTTCAGTTTCATGCCACGCAGACATACAGTTGTTTCGAATAGTTTTGTAAATTATAATATCCCCCTTCCCTTTTCCATCCAAGCATCGCCTCCTTATAAATTTAAAACTTTAAATATTAATCAGTTTATTTGTTGTCCTTCGAACTGCCGAGCAAATTTTAATTTTCTTTCACATATAAAAGTGTGTTTTTCGTTTAAGGTCACCTCTCACATTCTCTCTTTCTCAAAGTTATAGTAAAAAAATTTAACATTTTCCATTTTTAATATTTAATGGAAGTGGTCGTTTTACCCGCCTACCAAATTTAATTTTTTCTACCACACTGGTAAATAGTTGTTTACTATTAGTTTTTGAAATTTTGAACTCCACCACCTCTTTTCTCCCATTCCTCTTTAAAATGTCAAATTTTAAGATTAATTGGGCCAAATTTTAACTTTCTACATCATTTAAAAGTGTTATTTTTTTTATTATTGGCCTTCCATTTCCTGGAGTCCAATTTTAAGATTTCAGGCCAAGGGGTTGGGGAAAGACGGAGATGAGTGATTCAGTGAGTTGCACGTTTTCTGCCCTTTCCCAACCTTTTAGGGAATTAAATTTGAAAAATCCTTAAAATGGTCTCACTTAAGTTTAGAAATGAACCTTGATTTTAAATTTCAAGGCTCTACGTCCACTGGTTCAAAAGACACATCAACGCATTAGGAAATCTTTCAACCCTCCTTTCTCACTCTTTAGAGATCTAATTTAGAAAAAAAAATCTGATTCCTACATCCTGAAAGTGACCTCCCTTCCAAATTTCAAGATTCTAGGCCCAGGGGATTGAAGATACGGTTATCTTCAGTGAGTCAGGGCTTTCGTCTATATATATATATACATATATATATATATATACATATATATATATACATATATATATATACATATATATATATACATATATATATATACATATATATATATATATATATACTAGTGGATCGTTGCAGTGATGACTACAGATTATTGAACTAAAATTAATTCTAAACGTTTTATTGGAAAAAGTTATATGTAATTTTTCCTCACTCGACTTTCTAATCAAAAGTTTATTCATCAAAGACTATCAACTTTATATAGATATTAAACTTTCGGTGTTTAGTTTGAGTTGAAACGTATTTTACTCTTCATGCCACGAGGAGAACTTTAAAACTACCCCTCTCCCAGATCTCTCTTTGTTGCATCAAAACACTCAAGTAAAAATTTAGGTATTATTTTTAACCAAAGACAAATATTTTATTTAGCGATATACAGCTACACAAATCATGGTTTCCATGGTGATGTAAACACAGAATGATTGTACAGATGGGACATTGCCCACACAGAAAGAAAATATGAAAAATTCTGTAGGAAATGTGGGTGTTTGTTTAATCTACTGTGTTTGCCAACATCCCAGACCCCTAACCTTTAAAATGATTGGACATGGTCAAAATATGTTCAGCCATTTTCTCGTAATTTTAAATAAATGAAAAGGGCTTATCAAATTATATATAAGAGCAATGGCAAATATTTAAAGACAAAGAAGAGGAAAATCAATAATGCAAAAACTATATATATATTTATTTATTTATAACCTAATATCATCGGTTTGTTTAATAAGTCTATAAATAATGGTCTTATTATTTCTATTTATTGCACCATACCCCTAAAGTAGGTGTTGAGTTGGTATTATTTGTAACCAGAGAGAAATATTTATTTATGTATCCACAGAAATGCATGAATCAGAGTTTCCATGGAGATGTAAACAAAGAATGAAAAGCTGAACATTCTTTGAGAAACTCATCTTTTATCTGGAAACTACTATTTTTACCAACATCCTGGACACCTAACCTTTTAAATGAGAGACTGTTGTCAAAATCTGTTTAGTCATTTCCTTGTAATTTCTATTACTGGAAACGGGCTTATCAAATTATATATAGGATTTATGATAGAGAGAGTGACAAAATGTGATAGTGAAAATGAGAGTGTAGTTGTTTAGTGTATGATTGTGTAAATGTGTTAGGGAGTGTGAAAATAAGATTGTGAGTGTAAGAAAGTGAGTGTAAGAGACTGGGAATGAGTAATTGAGAAAGATACAGTGAGTGAGAGCGAGTGATAGTGAGAGTATGTGTATGTGTTATAGAGATATACTCGTACACATATAGGGAGAAGAGAGAAAGAGAAAGTGTGTGTGTGTGTGTGTGTGTGTGTGAGAGAGAGAGAGAGGGGGGGGAGGGAGTGTGTGTGCGTGAAAGAAAGTATTTGTCATATCCTCAAAACTAAGCGTTAAAATGAAAACATAGCTTAGCTTATGTAATTGTATTACTACTTGCTAAAATGAAAATCAAACCCCATTATTTGGAAAAAATGAACACTAAAACTCATACTCATAGTTAAGATAGCTATTTATAAAATTTTTCAAGGTCATTTGATCGTTTTTGAGCTTATGATACAAACAAAAACATATTTAAACATCATTTTATCAGGCGCGAAACAAAACGTCGACAACATTTTCACGAGCTGAACAACTTAACCTTTTTATTTTTGAGTTATGCTCAATATTATTGGTTTAAATGCAAATTAACGATAACAATATTCCAATAAAAAATTAAATGTTTCCCCAGTTTAGACATCTCAATTTTGATGTATGACCAGCATCCAAAGAGAAATATTCATCCAAAGAGAAAATTGTGATGTGTTCGGACCAACAAATAAAGATTGAGTTATTATTTTCTAGCCAAAGAGATATATTTTACTTAGAGATTTACAGTCATGCAACAAATAAAGGTTTCCATGGTGACCAAACAAAGAATGAAAAACTTAAAATTCTTTGTGAAAATCGGGTTTTCATGGAAAAATGCTGTTTTCCCCGACATCCTGGACTCCTAACCGTTAAAATGAGTGGTCGTTTGTCAAAATCTGTTCAATCATTTTCCCGTAATCTCTATTACCAAAAACAGGCTTATCAAATTATATAATATATATATATTTCTGTATCACTTAGTGCCATTAGCGATCTAACCTAGCTTCACTATGGCACCCAAGCACACACCATCATTTAACTCTTTTAGTGAAATACTAATTCAGTGGTCTTACTTTGTCAGTCATGATAGTTGATGAATCATAATATATCATTTGTTAAATTGTTATCCCAGTATTATTTCTTTGGCTAACCTCACTTGACTTAAAGACTGAATACTGAGGAGGGAAGACAAACACATGCATGGCAGAAGGTGGCCCAGAAGAACGGAAACGGAAGCTATTGCTATAAATTATATTATTTTGTATTCAAATAATTGAAATATATATTTAACTATGGGAGCCACCCACCTTAGCTAGATGAAATGTTGCAGACGTTCAGAAATTCTGCGTTATTTAAGAAGTGATTTGTTATTTCAAAATATGGCTCTGGCAAAGATGGAGGCGAATTATATCAAGATGTTCCTGTGGGATTATAAACCTATATATATTTTTTAATTTGAAAGATTATATGAATCTGTATAGTTAGATAATTTTCAATGGCGTTTCACGCTGTCTAAATTCTGAGATTGAAAGAAATGGTAAGTAATAAACATATAATTTGGCTTTCCTCAAAAAACACAAAGTAATTTTTAATAGGGTCATTTCAGAATATTCCAAGATTTTTAAGATTGTTTTAGAGGCTTTGATGCTTTAGAACTGTTATTTTCCGACACTTTGTATCAATCGGTAGCCAGTTAACTAAAGAGTCCTCGGTACAACTCTAGGCATGTCTGAAAAAAATATAAATCTAAAATCTGCACTTCCACTATAAGAGTGTTACACTAACGGCAAGGGTTCTGGATGCCGTGTCACTTCGAAATGCAAATTAATGTGTAGGTCATATCTTGGTGTAATCAATGGGTCCAGAAAGCTAAGGATAAACCCATATAGTAATATTAATAATTTTCATTTCATTTTTAAATCTCCATGATTAATGTGCTGGCCAATAGTTGATACCTCTAACACGCTGTAACTGAACAAGTACTACTACTAATAATGATGACGATTATTATTATTATTATTATTATTATTATTATTATTATTACATTAAAGGAGTGTTATTTGTATTAAATAGTGCAGAAGGAAGGAACAAATAGCGGGTGTCGGGGGTCCATATATATATATATATTTGTAACAATGTATATATATATAACTGGGCACATATATATATATAACTGGGCACATATATATATAACTGGGCACATATATATATATACGGATAAAAACTTTAATTGGCTAAAGGTATAGTTAGTATCATATTCTAGACGACTCCCCAAGACAAAATTAGCTTTCTGCGCCTTTGATTGGAAGTAAGATCTCTATTTGTTGTTCGAGGAGTTGGGGTCAACTTGTATGCTGACGCGAGTGTCCGTGCGATGGTGACGATGATAAAAAGAGAGACGAGGCCCATAGCAAGTGAGAGATCTCAGGATATGTTAATGGATTCCGGTAGAACAAGGTCCCTCAATATTCCCCGACCGTTCCATCTTTAGGAGGAGATGTCTTCACCATCTGGTGCTGCCTGGAGGATTTAAGGAGGAGGGGACAGTAGGAGGGGGGTACGTAAACACTACCGGCAATCACTTCAACACTACAATTACTATTCTTCAATTACTCCGAGAAAAGACGTTTCCCTTGTTGGATAAAAGTGGGGTTCGGTGTATAGTGTGTCCGTTCTTGGGCGTTCAGCAGTAGATCTTTATGTTTGAAACCGCCAATTGTTTTTTGTTGGTCTTAAGCTAATTTTAGAATCAATACTTCAGTAAGAAATTGTTATATGTCTAGGGGCGTGCCTTGGGGTGCTGCCTGAAGTATCAGATTTAGCTAAAACTGTACCTGTTATGTTATATGCTCTCCCAATCAGTCCCTATTTGCCCAATCCCATATAAGCTCTACTCTACAAGCACGCTTAGGGAATGCAATGAATATATTGATGAATGCTGAACAAAATGTATAGGTACAGTTTAAACAATCTCTACCTACTCTGGCAGTAGCCTCGCCAAACTAATGGAAAAATGTGTAATATTCTATTGATAATATAGGAATAGTAATTTTAATCATCCAATACCTGTGTGTTGACTGCGATCTTTTGAACTCAAACTAAATAGTCTGATATTCAAGCCAAATACCAAAATAAGTTTTCCTACTGATAATTTTTATAATAACGGTAGTTAGTAGCTTCCATGATTTATTATAAAGTTTTCCATAAATTAAGGTTGTGCTCAAAAATGTATTTGTGGGAGGGTACAGTACCCGGTATCTAGTGATGAACTCTCCCAGCTGAAGTGTGCAAGAACTTGTTTTAACGTTTTTTCCTGACTCTTGTGGGAATTTTAATTTTTTTTCCTATAAATCATAATGAAACTGTAGATTTTACCAATCTATACATTAAGGAGTAAATGCAAAAAATCTAAACTATTATTAATAACAATTTCTGAGGATTATTATAAATACATTTTATTTTAAGTCCTTAGCTCAATCCCACCTCCTTTTCCCTAAGTATCGGTAGTGCAATAAACTCCTTGGATAGGATTCTAAGTGGATCATCTCACACTTTTTAACTGTACATGTGTAACTGATGAAATCAACCTGATAATTAGTAGCAAGGACGTCTTGAGTGGGGGTGTAAGGGAGACAAGTCCACATTTATAATATATTCTAATGGGACACTCGTTATTACCGTAAAAGATATTGTGAATTGTTTTATTTAGAAAGTGAAAGTCTACGTTTAGTCATGGATAAATAATAATAATAATTATTGTTATTATTATTTTAATTGGATGAAGTTAAGGCCAGCACCTATTCTCATACCTCGCCCCTGATTAAGGTAGATACGTTTGATTGTCTTAAATTACGTTATAATATTAGGGGGTGGCCAGATTTAGCGAGCGAGCACGCAAGCGACCAAAATATAAAATAGAACACATTGGTTGTAATGAGAGGTGGCCAGACTGGAGCGAGCGACTGAGCGCGTACGCTTGAAAGATAGAACTGGTTCTATTTTTCAAGCGCACGCGCTTGACCCGGTACAGTCTAGTTTACAGGTGCTAGGCAATATTATTGTCTGTTGGTTTATTGAGTGCTAGGAAAACTTCTCATTTTAACATTTTTATTAATATCGATAGATTTAGCACAATTTCTACTAACGGCCTGGTTTAATTGGTAAGATCATAAACCACACCTATATATATATATATATATATATATATATATATAACTGGTATGTTAAAATACTTCAATATTATCCAAGTAGGTCTTTACAAATAAGAATCACCATTAGCGTGGAGAGAGGATGAGAAAACCACAACAATAAATCACTTGTCCAAAACCACCCTCAGTTCACTGAGCCAAGATTCGGAGCCTCCTCGTCAACAACTAACGAGAGCTATCTGCTAATCACGCGCTCGCTCGTCAGTCTGGCCACCCAGTCGCTTGCACGCTCGCTCGTTCACACGCTTGTCAGTCTGGCCGAACCCTTAGTCGTGTTATTCATTTGGTCCGAAACAATTTTGTTTCTAATTTAAAGTAAAAAAAAGAGGTTTCTGTATCATTCATTAGTTAAAAGTTAGTGATGCCCGTGATCAGTAGATCTTGTTTGTTTTGAAACGGTTCAACGTGCATTCACAACATGTGTGAAATGTTTCATAGCTTACAATCCTCTCTTCCAGAGCCTGTGAGCGTTATGAACGTGAGATTAGATACATGGCGCATTGAATATAGTTGGTTGGCTGTGGACGTTCATTGGCTCTTACAAACAGATCATTGTGGTGCAGATCCGGCAAATATATAACTGTTTCAAATCGTACCAAATTAAAAGGGCTGATGACGTTACAATCTTATGATTGGTTATAGAGTTCATCATGTGATTACCTTTCTGTTCTGCTCCCGCTATTCGCTGAAAAGTGTAGATTTTCACAAGTGAGAAACTAACAAAACTAATAACAATCCTCAAAATGAGCAACAACCATCATTTCATTTAAATAATTTAGTTGAAAAATGACACCTGAACACAAGAATCTAACCAGTATCCCGGTTTTGTTTATCAACTAATTTTTAATAAATTGAAATATGGTCTCCTACAAACGGACATTCCCGTAATTACAATAATTTGCAAATTGCGTGATGTAACCTTCATTAAAATATCATATAAATGGGATTAAATTAGAATTGCATGTTAGTGATGAATTATACTGTTTCTATCGTGTTTTGTTCTTAATATATATTGTGTGCAATGCTTCTAGGTGACACCATTATAAAATGGTCACAAACGGCCCTTTCAATAAAGTTTTTATACAAATATCATTTAATAATTCAATTCGGTATTAGAAGCTTCTGTTAACTCTTTATTTCCATTCAAGTTTAGTAAGAAATGATCCACATGCAATAGTGTTCGTGTAAATGTAGTATTTCTGGCCGATTGTATCACAGAGTTGATTGGCAGGTGATGCACCTTCTTGAGCAATAGACATGATATTTTTAATGATAGTATTTTCATGAGAAATCATGTGGTTTTCCCGTCCAATCAATTTGAACCTTTATAAAAATTGTTGTTATTTACTTTTAACTTTAAAGACAATGTTTTATGTAACTTTTGCGCTCAAATTATTTAAAAGATATAGTTTCTATCTAAGTTCTAAAAGAAAGAGCTGATAAATATCTATTGTTTAGTGGGCCATTATAAATCTGATGTGACGTGTAAACCAGAAATCAGTGATTAACATAAAATAACTAAGTCATTAGCTGGAGCTAATATAAGATATTATAGATAAGACGATTTTAACTAAAATTTCAGTTTTATCTTCTTCATAATATTAGCTACGCTACTGCTGTAATTTAAAATCAATTCACTTCAAAATGGCCCACATCTTTTTAATTGAAAGAAAACTGGAAATATTCATCCAGTTTTTCATATGTAACAGAACTTTGTGACTTCAATCCAAGTGTAGTTCCCCAGTCAACACTCCGTACTATCAATAGATTGTGGTCGTGGTAGTATTCGAATTGTGGGTAGTTTTCACCAAAAACATATGGTGACAAGTGAATATACATTCTAGTAAAATTTTCTATGTATAATACAACAAAGGGTAAAAAGATGCCCCTTAAAATTATATATATTTATAAAATATATTATATATATTAAAATAAATGGTAAAATAAGTGGATGGGGTTCAAACTAAATTGGTGGTCACCACTCCTAGGCACTCAGAGAGAATATATATATATATATATATATATATATATATAGCTCAACTAACTCTGACAGTGGCACGATGATTCTTAACACTCGAGACCACGGTGTGTGCTCGGGAACGTTTTCTGGACAATGTTATGTTAACGATAACGATGTTATATAATAACTCTAACCTACCTACAACAATGGTGTGCTGTAAATCTCTACAAGAGTTGAAAGAATACTTAAAACAAAACATTAACAGTTAAAATAAAATGGATCACTGAATGAAATGTACTAATTTAAATTACAATAAGAAAATTATTGAAAGTTGTGTGGGTTATTACTATCAATTTATTGTATCCACATCCCAATCCTATCTATGTACGTCCGGGTTAATACAATAACAAAATTAATAAATTAAAAAACTCAGAACATAGTTAAATTTAGGAGTTTAGAATATATAGTACCAGAGTAAAAGAAAAATAATATATGGTTGTATATTGACCAATATAATATTATTTAAGTTTTGAGTAAAACAGTTAAATAATATTTAGTATTGTTAGAAAAAAAATCAATGGTATTAATATTTTGACGTAAAATAAAATATTAATTAATGCTCTGGAAAAGATAACGTGTCTGAAAATATTTAGTGTTGAAAGTTTTACATAAATCCTGTGTTCTTGATGAAAAAAAGAAAGAGAGAAAGAAAAATTATTGAAAGTTGAAGATTTGGCTGGATCTCACCAATAAATGTTGAAATAGCAAGAATGTCTGAAATTTGTTTCCTTTTATTAATTTCAACTCACTCACAGTTTAAGGAAATAAACAGTCTCTAGTTCTTCTCCATACACTCATATTTATGTTGAGGTATTTGTATGACACTTTAAAACTAGGTTTCCACTTTAAAAATAAATATAATCAGGAACCACACAGATTTGGTTGTATATCTTAAGAATGCAGAAGAAAACAAACCTATCGTCTTCAAATAGTGTTCCAGGAATCAAATTTAAAAGACGTTCTTTTTTTCCAAGTCCAAAGAGAATATTTATTCACTAAAACAAAAGTGAAATGTTTGGCCATGAACTAGGGGTGAATATCAAATAAAATGCGATTTAATAGAAAGGTTGAAAATAAATGGCAGTAAATATGAAAAATGTTTTAAAAAGGAATTAAAATGTTTACTTCCATCTGTCAGAATTGAAATACGCGCTAGTTTAGAAGTATTTACATCACTTTTCTTTTCTTACTTCTTTTATAATCACAAAACGCGCCACGCAATTCACTTGTCCAGCCTTAATATAATAATAATAATAACAATTATTATTATTATTATTATTATTGGCACCGCGTCTTACTACCCGTTCGGGCTATACGCACTTACGCTAATGTGTAATGGTAGGGTGATTGTGAGATGAAATGGAGGACCTACAGTTTAACGTGGGATCCGAACCACGGTGGAGGCCTGGCATTCCTCACATTCACAAGTTGTGTTTAATACACGTCTTGTCAGAGGTGAAGGAAGGGTTTGGCAATCAGATAAATCTGTGCCGGGACCGAGGATTGAACCCCGGACCCCCAGCACAGAAGTCCAACACCTTACCCCTAGACCACCAGGTCACCAATATAATAATTGCCGCCACGAAAACAAAGAGAGTTAATAAACTTTTTAAAAGGTTAAATGTGCTTAGTAAGGTAAGTGTTCTTCCATATTACAAGACTCGTTATTTAAATTATTTTAAACAACGCTAGACGATCTTCTTTAGGTTTTATCTTGATAAATTGTATTATTTTGTTACGCACGACAACACAGCGCGTTACGCTGCGGACGAACTTTGAAACAAATCTTTATTCCCCCTACCCTCCTCCCCAAAAAAAATTTGTAAAATATTTTTACAAATATAAAATTATAAGGAAATACATGATAGGGTAGCAAATAACCTCACAACATATGTACCTAATAAAGCAGTTCCCTTACGAGATAGGTCAGAAACTGTCCATCTAGCTAAAATACATGGTACGACACCATTGAACATAATTACTCATGTTGTATAATATAGCTTCAAGATAATTATCTAAATATTTGGAGTAAACTAGTATTTAAGTATGTTTCCCTCATAAAAAAAATCATTTAGCTAATCACAAAATCACTCTTTATGTATAAATTTTAAACTAAATTGCTTAAATATATCTATCCAAATTAAGTTTTTTAATTTAAATTATTTTTAACTACCCTAAAATTATCCAAGATGCCCATTTGAAATTAAGTCGTTAAGACCATTTTTTAAATCTTTATGGTTTTGAAAAATCATTCATCAGTAAACTAGCCAAGCTTTTACCCCAAAAATAAGTAAACACTGTTATTTGTTATGTTAAATACTCCCAAGATATATTTGGCATCAAATCGTTGTAGCCATTTGTAAAATATTTAATGTTTTTGAAAAATCATTCATCATAAATTAGTTTTAACCCAAAAAACAAGTAACAGTGTTATATGTTATGTCAACACCCCAAATGTACCCATTTGAAACCAAATAATTAAAGCCATTTTTTTAAAATGTTCAAGTATTTAAAAAATCACTCTACAGCAAGCTATTCTTAAACGAATTTTTGCCCAATATCCAATTATACATTGCTATTTGTCATATCAAACAAATCCTAAAATATACATTTTGAATAAAATCTTTAAAACCAATTTTTTTAAAATTTGGAATTCTAAAAAATTACTCATTACTCTTAATTGAAGGGCTAGGGTGGATAATAATAAAATAGTGTGTGGTATAGCTCTACCTATACCATTTTAATATCAAGTTTAAACAAAATCTATCAAAACGTTTTGGATTCATGGCCAAGGACATACTGACAGACAAATAGACAGACGGACATGGAGAGAGTCAGAACAGTAAAATCCACTTTTTTGTTTGTGCTCACATAAAACTAAATATTCGTCATAATCTCGAAATCGATCACTTTCACGATCATAATATTTAGTCTTGATATGAGAAAGTAGAAACAACAACTCCGTACTTAATCCATCCTCACTGACGTTATCCACACTTCCCTATCCTTGCATACTCCCTTCTCTTCATCAACATCCATACAACACTAGCATATTTGCAAAAGATTAAACAGTTCGTCAGATAAAAGAGATTAGTCAAACTTGGAGGTGGTTTTTCCAATTTTAAGGGATGAACCTTCCCCAGTAGGTGATAGAATTCTCTTTTATTTCATTTCTAACGCCTTCAACAATGTTCCTCCCAAGTATAAAAGCTTTATTCATTTTTCCGTCGATAAAAGTTAATTTCCCTTGACTAAAGGGAAGGTTAAGAGTAATCGGGTTTTATTGTGGCTCCATACCAGTAGAACGACATAAAAAACACTAAAACCATCTCAAATTAGTTTAAAATGTTATGTTGTGACACTATTAAAACATGACTTTGTTAGAGAAAAGTTAGATATTATGTTTGTAATGTTTATATGATTGAGTTTAAATATGTTGAAAATATGTGGTTTTAAAACGTACAGTACATCGTAAATTGTCATTATAAGGAAATAAATAAACTACTTTTTTTAAATATATAAAGCGTCGAATAGCAGGAATAGTGATGAGGAAGGAAAGCAAGGGATTTGGGATTTAATTTATTTTAGGTTGGTGGGATCTCGTTTGGGGGGTGAGGAGTTGACATCCCTTGGGCTAAAAATTAAAAGTAAATAACCTTATTTTCTACAAATATCCCGTTAGTTTTTTTGGGGAAGAGTCAAGAACTATCGGTGTGTGGTTGGCCCCTTCCTCCATTGAGAATCATGATTCATCCCCACAAAACATACGGACTTGCAGGTAGCCAGTTGTCTCACCCCTGAAAAATATACCCGGGCTTGATGGTGACTCTAGTGAAATTTAAATAAAATATAAACATATTTTACAAATATAAATTCAATGTATGTATATGCTATATCGATATGAATATAGTGTCTGTGCTTATTGTGGTGTAATATCACTTTAAGAATTAAAATTACTCTGTAATATTTACTTGGCCATATTTTAACAACAATTTCTTGGTGCCTATTTTAATAATTGATTGACAAGCACACAAGTTAGAGGCTATTAGTGTCCACTTCCAAAAATGGACCTATTTAAAACAGACACAGAGCTGTAAATGTTTTCTGGAGCGACTCAATTAAATTCACTTTGATTCCTCGGTCAAAGCTGTCAAGTTCAGACTTTCACATTAATACCGCTAGAGCGCACTGATGTAGCGGACGTTGTTTCCACTTCATCGGTCCTAGTTTGCAAACGACTCTAACCAAATTAAACACCGCGCAGACTGGTATATAGGACTGAAGCTGTACATCTGTTGTAAAGAGGACATTACATGAAAGGATGCAAGAGAGTCAGGGTGCCAGAAGGAAAGTATCCTTACTAAGGATTCACACATTAGCTGAAAAACAAGTGCAAAGTGAAATGTGTTCACGTGACGAGCTCCTAAACAATCTCAAGATTTCAAAAAGGACATTCTTCCAGAAATTAAATTTGACAGGAAAGAAGAAAAAAATCTGTTTGTGCTAACAATAGCACCGTAAATATGGCCTTATCTAAAGTAACTATTGCTCAGATATAATGTGTGTAAGCCTTTAGTCAAAGTGGCATTTAATGGAATATGCGCTTTCTATGGTAGTATTAAAAAATGGAAGAAGGTAAATATATGGTATTTTTAAAATTATTGATTAAATTACTGTATTGTCTTAAGGACGATGGAGGCAGATATCAGTGGAAATGTACTCACTTTTGCAAGGAGGAGAAGTGGGGAAACATTTGGGGGAGAATTTACTAAGAATTTCAACAGTCCTCGCGATGACCTAGCTATGTTTCGTCTATTCGAGAGAGATCGCATTGTGCCGGTTATATCTTGACTCCAAAACTGCAAGATTCTGAGTACTTAGGAGGCTCTTCATCCCCCCATCTACACCCAGACAGTCCATCGGTCAGGCAATGACAGGTCACAAAGCACTTTAAAACGGACTCCTTACTTTGAATTTCCTGTCCTCCCTCTCCTAGTATGGACACAACTTGGGGTATTTATATCCTTGAACAAGCTCTCCCTCTCTCTAAGTTTGCACAATATAAGATTACAATAATACCAAATTCTTGTTTTCAATTGAGATTGTTGATGTAGTAATTGCTGACAATGGCTTGTTGTTTTCGTCATGCTGGTACAACTTTAGGCTGCCAAGCTCTTGAGAGCGTTTTTGATTGGATGCTTATTTGAAAATCTTACAGAAAACAACTTATTTAAATTGTTCATATTCCAACCATGGTTAAGTTTTCAGCCAGTGAAACTGGAAATTTCTTTTATGAACGCTATGTTCTATGTCCTTCAGTAGTTTGTGGTTAAGAAGGAGGCTTACAAACTTCTGCTGTTAACTTAAGTTCAGGAGTTTCACCCTGCGCCTGTAAAGTATTTTTCGGTCTCATTGATAATACTTCTCCACTTTCACGTGAGGGTTTTTGTTTTTTACTCTAAACATATCCATTTTGTTTTTTATGAACAATAGCTAACGTTTATGAATCACTTCTACATATAGCAGTCTCTGTATTCTTCTTTGAAATAAATCATAATGTTATACATTAGGTAAATCAAAACACAGTTAATGAGAATTTCGATATAATACAAAAAAAAAATATTTTCATGTTAATATTCAACTGAACTGAACTAGCGATTGCAGGATACTCTGGTATATATAGACAGGGACGTCACACAAAATATATGATGTAATGGGAGGGGGGGGGCAGACATTGAATTCCCCAACTCTAAGCAATCTGAAATCTAAAAAACTTCCAGGTAACTAGGTTACAAGTAAAACGTTTAGAACACCGGGGATCAGGCAGTGTGGAATATATCCCAGCTGATAGGGAAACCAGAGGGTTCTCTCCAAGAAAATTTTAAAGTTTGAAGTAATAATCGAGGTTTTAGGCAACTGTATTTTTTAAGTTGTTAATGATGGATTTTTCAAGTTACAAGTGTGTTTTTTAACATCTACTGTTATTGATTGAGTGTAGGAAAACTAAAAAATTTTTGCTAGTAAAACACCAGGATTTATCAAGGGATTAATTTTAAAAAATTACCTAACATTTTTAAGGCCACTAGTATCTAGTAGGCTAGTAGTAGTAGCATAAAACTAGTAGGCAGTGACAACGGTGCTACTAGCCAACTTGATTAACAAATATTTCTATACTATTTATTACAAATCAATGCTTGATGAGTTATGTAAATGGGAACTTTTTAAGAGTGGAGATTGACAGTTGGGAAATTTAAAATTTTCTGCTCAAGTCTGTGATAAATAACTTTCATAATCTAAAATACTGTGGTACAGAGAGAGCTCTTCTAGAATGTACCAACTAAAGATCTTGACTCTCCACAAAATTCCCAACTTTCAAGCTTTTCCCCAACATTGAGGGGGTTGTCACACCATAGTGACTCCCCTGAACATATATAGCCATAAGCTGATCATGAACATGTTCAATCTTTCTAGATTGCGCCTGTATATTCTTGTGCACAGAGTACTCTCCTACTAGCTCTCCTTCTGGGAAATTATTATACTTCTCTTTGGCGGGTTATTTTAAAACTAAAAGCGCTTTTCATCCTCGGATCAATTTTAGTATCTTGTTCAAACAGTTTATTTTATTTATTCGTTTCTTTACTTTTAGGTTAAGTCTGTACTTCTTGTACTTTTTAGCTCTCACTTTTGGGGAGGCCTCACCCCTAGTAATTTTTTGGGGAGACAAATGGGTTCCTTAGAGTTGGCGCCAATGCTGACGATAGCTTATCTTATAGCTGTAAACACCCATAGAAAAATACCTCTTCCTGAATGGCTAGCAAAAACTTATTTTACTTTGATTTTACTACATTTCGAATTCGTAAAGACAAAACTTCAGGTTATTAAAGTGAAAATCATATTAATGTGTCTGATTTAATTTCCTGCATTACTTTGAATTCTTAGTCATGCATTCAAGTAAAAACTTTATTTTAGTACCTTACTTTTAAATTTTTAAATTTTATGGTAGGATTTATGTGTGGACACTCCCAGTAACTTGCACGGGGATAACTAACGATAGTGGTAAATCTGAACAGCTCTATCACTGAATTACTCTCTTGTCGAGGATTCAGTAAATATGTGGCAACATTATCTGCTGAGAAGTAACATAAACTCCCGGTTTGATAACGTACGGAAATAGTTTGGTGATAAATAGAGGGTGAAGGGGATTAAATAAATAGGGGTGAAGGAACAATAAGATAACTAGTTTATCGAAGAAGATTTCACGGGTGTTTTCATGGGTGTTGACGAGTGACATACCCTCTTTTACGTTCTAACCCCCCCAAGTCTCCCCACCACCCTCGTCAGGCAAGAACTCGACATCTAACGCGAGTCTCATAGATGCAAAATATTCTCTCTAGCACCCATAACATTTTAACCTCGTCCTTTACCTCCCTCTATGCTATCTTGTCTTCAAGTTCCTCTTTCTCTTTCTTTCCACTCTGCTCCTAATGCATAATTCATTTCCTGTCTGGAAAATCCTGCCCCTTTTCTCCCTCTACCCTCCGGTAGGGACTCGGTGCTGCCACCTCGTGGAGGAATAAAGAAGCTTCGCCGTCGGTTTTGAGATGAATGTGCCACACCACAAGGTTTATTTACATAATAGAAACTGAAGGAAAAGTATTATATTCTAGATGTGCTATTGTTTTATCACTAACACTTCATACAAATAGAAAATTGATAAATTACTCACTAGCTATTGTGAGACTTATTTTAACCTTGGAATAGAAATTAATATAACAAGAACTAAGAAGAAGAAAAATTGTCTGAGTAATTTTATGTGAAAGGTCAGAAAAATCAAGTTAGAGTGAGACAAAATGAAAGAACATGAAAACAATTAATGTAAACCAACGCGAGTTGCGTCCAAAGAAAAATGTAATGCCATTTTATTTTTTTCCTCGTACAATATAATTATGTAATAAGATGGTCCGACTGGTTTGTCCACTACCAAGTTAATTGGCATAATTGGTTTCTCTTAAAGCTTATTCTTTGTTTAAAGAAGTAATTACAAATAATAACATTTTAATAATCATTTAAGTCTGGTACTTAAGTGTCCCAAAAGGCTCCACACGCTGGCTAGATATACACCGTGTTTCTCCGTCAATAGCGCTAGTGAGAACGCATAAAACGCTAATGTGGCAACATTTAGAGGATTAGAATTTGTTACAGCTGTTATACAAAAAAAATTCCGATATTGACAGAATAATTGTTTTCAAAAAAATTAATCCTGGTTATTCATGGGCTTACAGTAGCTCCACGACTTCTTTGGTGCTGACTGACAGCTCACAGCTGACTTCTGACAGTCAACATTTAGGTATATACCTAAATTGTGACTGTTAGAAGTTACAGCTGTTAAACACATGTTTTTGTAGATCATATGGTTCAGCGTAGGGATACATAATTTGGTCTGGTAACTTTTCAAAGCCGTCATCATACCATATCATCTTGCCAAGGTACACTATCATCGTTATTGAAATATATTATATAGTTATTTCGGTTCTGTACAGCCTCTGCATCTACATTTCTTGGCCTTAGCTGTTGCATTCTGTAAATCATTTAGTTATGTACGCCAGCCATCCTGTATTGTATCTGTCTTAGTATTACTATCCCTGTCATATGTTAATGGTGTCACATAAGTTGAGGATCGTTTTGTTAAACAATTATGCAAAACACATATTGCCAACAAGATAATTTTAACTTTCTCAGGGACCACATTTATACATGTATTTAAAATTCTCAATCTACTAGTTATAAGCCCAAAAGCATTTTCAGAAACATTCCTTTCCCTAGATAATCTATAATTGAGACTGCGCCATACATAGGCTACGTCTTTTTGAGGAAGAGCTTTTAAGAGGTTTGTACTTAAGGAAAAGGCTTCATCTTTGTACAAACTTTGTAATTATAGTACTATGCTCCGGTGTTTTGAGGTTGGACTATGTGGATGTGTTTTCCATCGAGAGCTCCTTTACAATTTATAAAACTCAATTTTTCCTCAAACCGTTGCGCTATATGTAATCATTCTTCCTTGCTTTTAGAAAACTGAAAAAAATAGAAAAAACACTTCTTAACTCTGGCGAAGTACCAATAAAAAAAACGAATATGCAATATCTGTAGCTGTTTAACTTTTTTTTAATTAGTGGAAATAAACACCTTGAAAATTTTGTTTTTCAGTGCAGTATAAATTGCCAAACCTGTTTCAGGTATTATATAAAACAGAGCAGGTGCAGAAATACAAGTAGAAAACTTTAAATCTTGAAGAGATCGTCCAGTTGCCAAAAAACGAAGAGTAGCTGCTAAACGTTCTTCTGCACTTATGCACTTCTTCATTGCTGTATATCTTGATATATAGGGACTAACTAATTTTAAAATGTAATCAAATGTAGAGTTATCCATCCATAAATAATTGTTGAAATCTTCAGGATCATTTTTTCGTGGCTCTCTCAAAAGCGGCATATGTCCATACCGATATCTTTAATGACGCCATTGTTTTACCAATTTTTTTAAAAATCGTTTTATTTTCTTCTGCGTTGAAAAACACATAGAGCGCAGCACAAGCTATTGCACGAGCCCTCAGCGTTTTTCTTGTAGACATAATATAATTATGAACTAAGTAGGTACACGTAGATCTTTTCGTGGGTAACTAAATAAACGTTGGCACGTCATGAAACACTTCCAACTTGGTGGAAATTCCACGTGCCACTCCAAAACCTTTGAATTTTGCATTTAGATGGACCATTTTGAATGATACACTCCAGACCTACAATCCCGATATGCCGGCTTGGAGCGTTAGTTTCTTTTGCAGCACGTGCTAGGAGCGTTTGGTCCAAACCCTGGCTCCAGTGTGGCTCGCTGGCGAGGCGTTCCAAAACTGACAGGTCAGAACGTCAGTGTAAACGGGCCTTAGAGGGGTGAGGAAAGGAACGTAGCTCCGCCTCCTTCGAACTGTCCAGGTGGTTCGAGACTGAGTAGAAACGTCGATGGTCTAGTGCGCTTGTGATAAGACTTCCGACACATCCATCGGTTCTCGAAGGGTCACATTCTCTCTCTCCTTTTCCTTGCGTAGACTATGACGGTGTAGGACGTCCACGGTTAGCGAGATGGTAAACATAGAAAATATGGTGAGTTTAAGACTAAATTAGAAGTTGTTGAAATAAGGTCTTTTAGTCAAGTTGTTTTGATTTGATTGGGGTGAGTTGAATATTTTTAACCCAGCACACCTTCTATCATACACATCTCACTTTCTCTCTCATACTATTTCTCACACACACTTTATCACACAATCTATCATGCACGCACTTTCTCTCAAACACCCTCTTACAGAGACTTTCTAACACATACTATTTCCCACACTATTTAACACACACTTTCTTCTCCACACACTCTCTTTCATACAAACTTTCTTTCACATACACTCCCTCACACACTTTCTCTCATGCACACTTTCTCTCACACCCTCACACACACTCATACAAAAACACAGACTCTCACAAACATACACTCTCTCGGTCACACCCTCACTCTCTCTCATACACTATTTCTCACATACACTCTCTCTCAAATACACCTTCTCACAACCACTTTCTCACATACACTCTCTCTAATACACACTATTTCTCACATACACTCTCTCTCAAATACATCTTCTCACATACTCTCTCACATACTCTCTCACATACTCTCTCACATACTCTCTCACATACTCTCTCACATACTCTCTCACATACTCTCTCTAATATACACTCTCTCTCACACACACTCTGTCTTTCCCAATATATACCTCTCACACACTCTATAATACTATCACTTGCTCACACTCACTTGCTCACACTCACTTGCTCACACTCACTTGCTCACACTCACTTGCTCACACTCACTTGCTCACACTCACTTGCTCACTCTCTCTCTTTAACACTAAATTCTTCACACTCCCACTCAATCTCTCTAACTCATTCTCTAACATTAACAACCTCACGCTCACTTGCACACTTACACAATCACATACACTCACCACTCAACCTCACACCCACACAATCAGTCACCACTCACACTCACATTATCTAAATCTCTCACTCTTTTTCTCTCTGTATGAGACTCATCTGTATAATCATTCTTTGTTTACATCACCATGGAAACCATGATTTGTATATCATAGTTGTATATCGGTAGATAAAATATTTCTCTTTAGTTAAAAATAACAACAGCTTAATAATTTTAACTTGAGTGGTTTGGTGCGACGAATAGATAGAGCTGGGCATAGATAAAGGATAGGAAGGATGGAGCTGGGAGAAGGGTTGTTTTACAGTTCTCATCGTGGGTGAATTATATATTATGATGAGGTTGGTGGAACGAAGCCGGGAACCGAGAATGAACTGATTCACACCAATTTGTTGCTCGTTGACAATCTGATTACTGTTCAGCCCAGACATCAGGTGGAAAGTGATAATCATGATCAACATAATTTTCGATCATGAACTGTCGCACCTTTGCTTTTTTTGAGTTTCATAAGACATGAAATCTTCTGTGAAAGAGCTGTCCACAATATTCGGTGAGTTTCAAGCCCTAAATGAAACTTGCAGGCAATACTGTGTAAATCTGCCCAAGTTGAATGAGCTTATAAATAAATAGCAATTCCACAAGTGATGACCGCTTGACGGGGCTCAGAATTTTGTTCGTGACACTCACATAAGTTTTTAACTTCTTTAAATAAGAATTGACATGTTCCTTCACCTTGGTCTGGCAAAAGAGCATAATCAAGAGGATTATTGTGATAAACTGATAATTTCTTAAACCCTATAGTGTAAATAACTGCATGTAGTTCTTAAGGTAATCTGTGAACTGTGTCATCCATGAGCTCCATCTCTACTCCACATAGAACTTCCAAGTTTCTTTTGCAAAAATAAATTGTGATACCATTACCAACATTACTAGATAAGAAAAAAGGATCATATTTGTTAGTTTTTATGTCTCTGAGTCCAAGCGCGGCCATCAACTCTTGTTTAATTTGAGGAATCTGTGTGGGAAGCGATGAAGATCATGGGGGCATGTATATTTTTGATGGATTATTGCTATATCTGTCGTCGTAATGTGGTCAAAGTCGTCTTTAAGTAAACCAGTCTCGATTCTGACTACTTTGTTTGAACGATAATATCTTCCGTATATATCTGCTTCCTTGGTGCTGACTGACAGTTCACAGCTGACTTCTGACAGTCAACATTTAGGTATATACCTAAATTTTGAATTTCAGAAGTGACGGCTGCTAAACACATGTTTTTGTAGATCATATGGTTCGGCGTAGGGATACATAATTTGGTCTGGTAACTTTTCAAAGCTGTCAGCTGTGAGCTGTCACTCAGCACCAAAGAAGCCATGGGGCTACTGTAGCTAAGCGTGATAGTGGCATTCTAACAGCAGTGCACACCACAGATTTTTTTACTAAACTTTAACTTAAGGCTGGGTGCTAGTGAGCACGAATTTAGTGCACTAATTTTGCAGTTTTTATAGGATAAACATTTTTTGAACAAAATAAATCAAATTTTTCTTCTATAAAAACATAGAGTTTAGCTTTATGCACGTGCTAATCTCAACAGTTTTTGAATATCTGGCTTGAACATGGTGGCATTTGGTGACAAACTTTTTAAATTAAGAGAAAAAGTTGTCATTAAATTCCAGGACACATCTGACAGATATTCAAGGACTGTTGAGATTAGCATGTGCAGAAAACTAAACTATATGTTTCTATAGAAGAAATATTTGATTTATTTTGTTCAAAAAATGTTTATGCTATAAAAACTGCAAAATTAGCGCACTAAATTCAAGCTCACTAGCACCCCATCTTAAGTTTCCTCTTGATACACTCCCATGTGAAGCTCCCAGTTTTGGAAGATTGAGCAGTGCAATACTTAAATCCGTTAATTCTAAACATTTCTGTTAAATACATTATTAATGATCTCGTGAAGGACTGATCAAAACCTTTAGTTCATTTGATCTCTTGTGAAGTAATTTAGCCATGGCACAAAAGATAGGTATACAAACATGGCGACGGAAATCTTATATGCCTTCTAGCAAATAATCCCGGATAAAATTCATCGTGACGGAACTTACATACGCCCGTGAAGGTTTTCTCCTGGAAAACTCTTATGTTAAGTTAACGTTAAATAAACTGCAGTGTGATGGCTTCCATTTAAATACACGAGGAAAACCTTTATTTATTGTTACGTAACGTTACGTTAAGTAAATGTTGATCGTGATCCCGGCATTACTAAACCAGTCGCCGTTTCAATGTCTACTTCTACGACGTCAAAGATTGCAAAGACTTGGTCGGCGGAGTTCTTTCCTAATCAGAACAAGTAATACGTGAATGTGAAAATGTATTGATTTAAATGCTACAATCAAGATGTCGCTATCAACAAGCTGAAGCACAACTAACGTTCCAAGTGGTGAAACTGAGAAACATCTTTGGTATAAAGAAGGAAGAATAGACTGCGCTCCATAGAGCGATAAATTGATTAAATTGCCGCCGGCAACTGAATATAATTACTCTACTTAGCAATTAAAACAAACATTATAATTAGCCGTCAGTGGTATAAACTTTGAAAAGTTTGTAAATTGGAAGTGTAAATTAATTAATAATAACAGATGTTGGGTTTAAGTATGAAAGTTTAGTTAAAACAGTAGGGCGTTTAATACATTCAGTTTGAAACCATAATATATTGACCTAGCACTGTGATAACTACCAAGACGGTATTACATTCTTAGTCTAAGTTGTGATAATCAATTCAATTATTCGGGTAGTAAGTATTGCATAGACCCTAATGCTACAATAATTTATTTATTGTAAATGGTATTTATAAAGATTAAAATAATATTATTGGCAAGCTTCTAGAATAACTGAGATTAAACCTTCTTGAATTTTAAAGCAAGTATTATTCCATCATTTAGTAAGCATTTTATTTCTAGAAAGATAAATTAACTTGAAAAAAGAATATAACTATCTTAATAAGCTTAAAAGCGATTTAATCGTAACACCAAGAAGAACGTGCCAACTTAATGGATAAAAATTATTATTTGTCTCTACCACTTAGACGTTAAAATTATCAAAAAGGTTTGTTCTTCCTTATGTGGCCTATAATATGGGAAATAGCTAATACAAAAATATAATTACCACATAGGGGAACATTCAGTTCCAGAACCTACTGTTGTGGAACAATCGGGGTAAGTAGATTTAAATAAATCCCATTTTTAAAATACAATAAGAGAATTCAGATTTATGTTTTTAATATATTATGGGGGGATTGAAACAGAGTTCTTTCTTTAATATATTTAAACATAGATATCTTGTTTATTTAGTAGGGTTATTGAAAGAGAGTTATTTTCTTTACTTAATCGGGGGATTGAAACAAAGTTATTTTCTTTACTTAATCGGGGGATTGAAACAGAGTTTTTTCTTTATTTAATAGGGGGATTTAAACAGAGTTTTTTGTTTAGTTATTTATTTTGGGGGTTTCAAACATATTTCTTTTATTAATTTAATAGAGGGATTAGAGCTAATTTATTTTCTTTATTTAATATGGGGATTGAAAGAGAGCTATTTTCCGTACTTAATTGGGGGAGTTGAAACCGTTTTTAGGAGCCTAGGTAGAATGGACATTGTTAAAGACCCGAGGCTACTACCAACATTTTACTCTCAAGGTAGTTTGAGCCCAACCTAATCTAGCCTAACTTAACTTGAACTAACCTTACCTTGCTCACTCTTAGTAAAAACTAGTTTTACCTTGGATATACTTTTTGGAGTGGCTAACGTTCAACTAAATGACTTGTACTGAACCATAATTTGCTACATTATACTGTGAAGTACCCAATCCTCTTGCTTACATTTCCTTCCAGTAGAATCTACGATGCCCAATCCAACAATCTCTCACATAAAAAGTGTTTAATCCCACCCCACCCTTATTTTATTTACTTAGTTGGGGGATTGAAGGAGATTTATTTTCTATACTTAATTGAGTGATTGAAACAAAGTTATTTTCTTTACTTACTAGGAATCCGCCTCAGTGGCTGCATGGTTGAAGGCGCTACTCTCACAATAGACCAGACTGCCAACGACGGGAGATCATGGTTTGATCCCGGTCGGGTGTACTGAGGACGTTTTTTCCTAAATGGTTTCCCACTCTCTATCTCTCCAAAATATGTGGGTACACTTACTCTAAATGTGACCCTCCTTATCCCTGACCCATTAACGTAATTGGTACATAAGTATAACTAGAATGGATAATACGATGCGGTGCTAAAAAAACTTACTAGGGGAATTGAAACAAAAATCAATTCTTTACCAGCAAGTTGGGCGTCAGCTAGGGACAAACCGTTAAGGAAGTACTAACCTCACTACACCTTAGCGGGATTTAACCTGAACTGGCCAATTGTTGTCGGTCGATAAATATCCATTATAAACAATATAAATATAAATTTAAATGAGCCAATGCTAAGGTCAATATTGAAGCATTTTATCTAACCTAATTAGATCGATTTATAAAAGATATTCCTTTATTCTTTTTTTATCTCAAGCACCCAGGTAATGTTTTCGAACTTAGCTCGTTATAGAATGTTTTGTCAAAATAATAATAAGCAGCTATTATTAACTAACCAGCAAAGTAAATAGCACTCATAAGTTATAATATAGTAAGTTTGTATCATTGTTAACCCTTAAATACATGTGCTATAATATTTATAAAATTATTTAAACCATTAGAAAAATGTAAAAATTCTCCCTGACCCGGAATAAAATGCTATAAAAGCGTTTATTATCTTAAACGAAATTTCTTACTCTGCAGAGAACCATATCAAAAATCCCCTTTGATTCAATCTAATTTAAGGTCACCTTATTGAAAAAATTGTGAACATTTTACGTTTATACAAATTATTTCAAAACGGTGCATATAACTAAAAAAAAAGTAATTTCACTCAAATCAAAGTAGGCTACAATAAATGTCACATATGTTCGTTATTTACCTTAAATTTCTAAGACAGCCCACTAAAGAGATATTTGATGGTTTATATTTAAATGATTTCAATACGATACTTACAGTTAACTTTGAGAGTTATGCTGAGGGCGAATGTTGGGCAAAGAGTATCTAAGTAGCCTAGTAATAAGTAGTGATACTTGTACAATTAAATATATTATGAACAATTTAATATTGAAGTGAATACATCAATCTGGAAAGTGATAGGATAAACCATATAGTTATTGGCCACTTAATAGTAACTATCCATTGAAGTTCAAACGGAGTTGATAGGGTATAATTTACTTCTTAGTTTGCACTTCTCCCTCAGATGGCAGCTATATCCAATAGGCTAGATAGTAGTTTTAAACTTTGCCGTTAGATGTCTCAAAGGAACTTAATGGCTGTCACTGTAGCATCACCTGTGTTTCTATGTGTTAAATATTGCTGTTTTTATGCTTATTTTAAAATGATATAACTACAACTACAGAAATAAATAAGCATGTTTATATATAAGAGAAAATCATTAAAAAAAAAGACGTTTAAACATTATTACCTATATATTTATTATTATTATCTATTTTTAGATATTTTGAAGAATGGTTTTATGTGGTGGCTAATAACTGAACCCATTATATTATCATCATATTTAATTCGGGCTAAACCTTGGTATCTAGTGTTTCCATAGGGTTCTCTGAGGGGTTTTTGGAATTATATAGTTAACCCTAAAATTAAAGAAATTTACTAAAGGGCAAAAAGAGATAAAACAGATTGTCTAAAAATCCCCTCGAACGGTTTTCATTAAATTTTCTATCTAGGCATTGTAATACAACTAACAAAATGGCAACTCTCGCTTTCTTATGAAAATGACTTTAAGGGAACTTTATAGAAGTGGAAATTTCCAATTTTGAGCATGTATCCGCAACTATTTGAGATGCAAAATAACTTATCATTGTAAAGTTGTAATACTCTTAAAATTAAAATAAAATTTAAACTGGAATATTGTTTATAAACCCAGTAGTTTCTGAGCTGTAAACAAAAACATGTACTTTTAAATTTTGATCTTTGTAAATGAATTTGATTCTTATGCTCTTTGGTGGACAATGATGCTCCTCTTTTCTCAATATTTATGTAACAGTATGATTATGCTCTTTGGCGGAGTGTTTCTGCAACGGAGTATATGATTTTGCTTAATAAATTTTACTGGTATTTAGTAAATGTCTCTATTTTAAGGTTAAACAGGGATCGGTGCACCGTACAATTTATTTAATTTCAAATTTTGCGCCCTCCCATGAAAAAAGTCACGGACCACCATTACTCCTAAGTTAATATGTCGCCCATATAAGTGAGTCAAAACCTGACCTATAAATCACCCTGAAGAGGGTTTCAATCCAAGCCACCCCTTTAGGAACCTCGAAGGAAGTCATGCTCTTACCCTTAGGAATCAACGTAAAACAGCTTTCAATCTAGGGTGCCCAACAGGAACGTTGGTGAAGTCAGACTCTTAGCCTTAGGTATCAACGTAAAACAGCTTTCAATCTAGGGTGCCCAACAGGAACGTTGGTGAAGTCAGACTCTTAGCCTTAGGTATCAACGTAAAACAGCTTTCAATCTAGGGTGTCCAACAGGAACGTTGGTGAAGTCAGACTCTTAGCCTTAGGTATCAACGTAAAACAGCTTTCAA
>CABFWO010003971.1:52667-74245 GCA_902155825.1 Timema genevievae
CCAATTGCCGGAGGCTTGAAAAAATTCTAAATGATAAACTGTTCTAGAATCTATCTGAAGTGTTTTTATATGGCAACATAACCCCCTAACTACCAGAGGCTAAGAAAAATCTATATATTTAATCACCTCTAGAAGCTATCTGAAGTGTTTATTATGGCAACATAGCCCTCTAATTGCCGGAGGCTAGAAAAAATTCTAAATACTAAACACCTCTAGAAGCTCTCTGAAGTGCTATTTATGGTAGCACAGCCCCTTAATTTGTATTTATACCTTAATTTTGATATTGTTTGAACCATAAATAAAGCCATATATACTTTGTTTATAAAATTTCAGGGGGGGTTTGAACCCCCTCCAAAAAACCTTGACTACGGCCTTGCCAGCAGTACCCCCCTCTCGTAATATATGTCAAAACTGATTGATCGATTGCTTATAGTTTTAAATTCAAATCGTTTGAGATGAGATACTTAACTAAAAACCTTGTGAGTGTCCACCATCATGAAACGATTATCCAGAAGAGCTAAGTGAATACATCGTTTGGCATAGGCTTAAATTATTATTAGCACCGCGTCTTACTACCCGTTCGGATTATACGCACTTATGCTAATGTGTAATGGTAGGGTGATTGTGAGATGAAATGGAGGACCTACAGTTTAACGTGGGATCCGAACCACGGTGGAGGCCTGGCATTCCACACATTCACAAGTTGTGATTAATACACGTCATATCAGAGGTGAAAGAAGGGTTTGGCAATCAGATAAATCTGTGCCGGGACCGAGGATTGAACCCCGGACCCCCAGCACATAGGCTTAAAGAATGTCCATTTTGCAACTATAATTACATGACAAAAATCAATTAAAAAAGTTAAAACAGGAATTAGGGAGGTAAAGATGAAAGTAATGGTGTTTGCAGATGACCTGATGGCGTGGGGTTGTTAGGGGGAAGAATTACATGAGCAGCTGGAGGTTTGGGAAGAACAGGTGGAGTGGTAGGTAATGATGTTTAATGTAAGGAAGAGTGAGACGATGAATACGACAAAGGAGAACGGGTATACAATTAGTGTGACAGGGAGAAAGTAGTAGTTGAAGAGAGTAGAAAGTTTCAAGTATATGGAGAGTACTGTAGAGGTTCATTCTGAGAATCTAATAAACTCTAATAGATTTTACATCAAGTTGTGTAGAGTAATTTAAACTCAGTTTAAATGGCCGAATTCATTTGCACACAACAGTATGTTGTTTGAAAAGTGATGATTAAAGTTAATAGATTTAATTTGGTCAAAAATTATAGTAAATATGTACCTTCTGTTTATCACTTTCCTCCTCTATTTTTAATTAATTAAATTTACTAGGAAAAACATGCTTTTCGAATTCGCTGGTAGAACAATAAAATTATACTTCAATCTAATGTGTATTTTACTTATCAAAATCAACAGTAAGATTAACCCGCTTCGGTGGTCGCGTGGTCTAACATGCTACTCTCGTGTTGGGTGTTGGACTAGATTGCCAAAAACGGTGTGATTGTAGTTCAATTCCGGTCGGGTACACTCAGGGTGGTTTTTCCTAAATGGCCCTCCTTACACGCAAATTCGGGCGCATTTCCTCTAAATTAAGCCTTCCTAATCCCTAATCCATTAGTGTAATTATGGGTGACATGGCGCTCTAGGGCTAAGGTGTCAGAATTTGTGTCGGGGGTCTGGGATTCAATCCTCGGTCCCGGCAAAGATTTATCTGATATCCAAACCCTTCCTTCACCTCTGACAAGACGTGTATTAATCACAAATTGTGAATGTGAGGAATGCCAGGCCTCCACCGTGGTTCGGAATCCCACGTTAAACTGCAGGTCCTCCATTTCATCTCACAATCACCCTACCATCACACATTAACGTAAGTGCGTACAACCTGAACGGGTGGTAAGACGCGGTGTTAAAAGACAAAAGTAAGAATAAAATACAAAACGCTCACAACCCACAACATCATGTGGCGTAGTTTGCCAACGCGCTCGTTTCGTGTTGAGCTAGACTGCCGAGGATGAGGAGATCGAGGTTCGAATCTCGGTCGGGTTAACTGGGGGAGTTTTTTCTTAAATGGTTTTCTACTCTCCCCCACGAAAATGCGGGTTCACTTCCTCTAAATTCAACCTTCCAAATTCCTAACCCATTAGCGTAATCAAGATATAAGCGTATAACCGAATAAGTAGTAAGACGTGGTACTAAATAAAATTTTAAAAAAATCATGTGTTGAAGTTCTAGACGTGTAGGCACTAATCCAACGCACACTAATGGTGTCTGAAAGACACGATACCATATTCCTCCCCACCACCCCCGTCCCCTCAGGCGCGCCCCGACACACCGAAAAGAAATAGTTCTCTTGAAACCTCGAGGGTTCCGGCACGGAAATTCTACCAGGCGGTTCCACGCGGCGCGGCTTAGTGAGCACCTTATTCCCCATATAGACAAGGAAAAGAGATATAATAGATATAATCCAGTAGATTTTTTCTATATTTATATCTATCTATCTATATCTCTATCTATCTATATCTCTATATATCTATCTATATCTCTATATATCTATATATCTATCTATATCTATCTATATCTATCTATATCTATCTATATATCTCTCCCTATATCTATATCTATCTCCCTATATCTATCTCTATCTCTCTATCTCTTTCTCTATTTCTCTATCTCTTTCTCTCTATCTCTTTCTCTATTTCTCTATCTCTTTCTCTCTATCTCTTTCTCTCTATCTCTTTCTCTCTATCTCTTTCTCTCTATCTCTTTCTCTCTATCTCTATCTCTATCTCTCCCCCTCTAACTCTCTCTATCTCTCTCTATCTCTCTATCTCTCTATCTCTCTATCTCTCTATCTCTCTCTATCTCTCTCTATCTCTCTCTATCTCTCTCTATCTATCTCTATCTATCTCTATCTATCTCTATCTCTCTCTTTTTCTATCTCTCTCTCTTTCTCTCTCTCTCTTTCTTCAGCAATACTTGACTCCAAACAAGGGTGATCTGTGTGCTGAGACCAGCAATAAGGCAGATAAAGGTATTTAAAGTTACATACATCACAGTCGGATTAACTTGAAAGTGACAGAACAGCCGATAAGCTTCTTTCGTTACCCGCTCCTCATGTGGATTCGAACTATATGGTTCGATTTTAATAGGAACAGCCTTCTAGAACATTCAAATAGATGTTTTATAACAAAATTGATAACATTTACCTTTTTATTGTATTATTTTATAGTTATTGACAATATCTAACAAAGGTGACAGCTGCAGATAAAATGACTTGTCGTATCAATGCGTGAAAGTGTATCTAGAGCTTTTCTTGCTGTTAGATGAGATTATTCATACGGAAATTTGAGGGAAGCAGTTTTAACGACTTTGCCTACTTGGAAAAATTAGATGATATTTTGCGAAGCAGGTTGCTACTTAACTTGACGCACCTAAGCAATCTAAGGGCCGTATGCAAGAATTTGACTGAGTGGATTCTTTGTCGACACTAAAGTGGGTTTTCTTACGTCATCAGAGGTTAAAAGATGGAGCAATAGTGTGCTCGGGACCACACTATCGGCCCACTAAGAATTCACTATACGTTCTTGCATACCACCCTGAGAACTATCACACTTAGACACCACTGTACAAAATAGAAAGAGGGGAATGAAAATGAGCATTTCACCCTGTGAGGTTTCTTGTTTATCTGCTAATAACACTTCCCCTCTTCCTTTGATGAGTTCAAACACTCACTGTACTATTTGCTCCTTGAAAACATTGACTTGATTTTTAATTTCACCTTTTTCTTGTTTCCTATTCTAGATAGACATATGCTACCACGGACTTTATTAATCTACCTCTTAGCAGGAAGACTCCTACAGGACATTTTTATGACCAAGTCAAATAGCCAAAGTTGTAGATTACTTGTAAGAAGTACGTTTATAAAAAAAACTATTTTAAGATAGAAATAATAAATGTGTGACACTGTAGGACTATTTTTAGAATTATTTAAGAATTTATGGTTTCTGTTTTAACGATATATCTTAAAAATTCACTAAATAAAACGTAAATTCATTAAGATGAGAAATCCTATCTTGACATGCCATGACGTCACAGATAGGCAACGTCCTTAAGAGTAATACCGTCAGATTCTCATACTTAGTTTTTAGAGGGTGGCTTGGGGGATGGAAGGGAGTAGTTGAAACAACAGGTATAGGGGGCTGGTCTGGTCTGCCAGTGACGGGGTGATGGGGGTTCGAACACAGTTTGGGTTTACTCAGGGTAGTTTTTCCCTCCTTCTAAGCAAATGATGGTAGCCCTTCATTTCCTTTAAATTCAACCTTTTTCATCTCTAACCCATTAGAATTAATATATACGAATGAACCGAACGGGCGGTAGGACATGATGGAGAAAAATATTAATCAGAAAAGTGTTATTAAAATATGAATTTTAGAAATTGTAAGGGACTTGTTATTTTAAAATAAATCACCCTAAGGTGTGAGAGGGGTAACGGTGCCTGAGTGTAGGTTGTGTTTGGTTTGCTCGAGTGGTTCAAGGGACTGTTGAATGGTTGGTTTTCAATAATATTATTATTATTTGACCAATAAATCTTGTGTGCTCTCTAAATAAGGTTAATAAACTTTTGTTTTAAAAATGTTTGGGACCTTCTCTAATATTTCCATTGTAATATAAAAAAACTGTCAAATTATTTTAAAGTTGCACTAAAACAAAACAAAAAAAGTTTAGGAAGGTTTCTAAAAAATCTTCCATCAGAACAAAAGTTTATTAATCGAGAAAATATAAATGTTTTATACAACGAAATAAATGGTAAGTTATGGTGCACCGAGCAGACTTTCTCGCTCCACTGCCTAAAAATGGAGGTATTTAATGAAACTTGTAAAATATGTGAATCCAAATAATACACATTATTGCAGGAACACTCCGCCAAAGATCATAAATAGAATAATTATATACTGTTACATAAACATATTGAAGAAAAACTTAATACCTCTATTCACCAAAAAGCATAATCAATTTCCCAAAATATTTTTTAAAATATATTTGTCAATATCTCAGAAAATAATTGTTTTAGGAAAATAAAATTCCACTTGGGATTTTTATTTTAAATAGTACTACAACTTTTCATTGATGTTAACTTATCTCTAATAGTTGTGGATATATTTTCAAAAGTGGAAATATACGCTTATGTAAACTACCCTCAAAGTCATTTTTGGTGGGAGACATTTGGTCTATGGTGTTAATCAGTGGTTGGACATGAAATTTAACCAAAATCTTTAGTACCTGTTTTGAGAAAATCGACTTTTTCTCTTTTCACGCTTAATTAATATAAGGTTGGATAGATCATTTCAATAACCCCTTGGGGTAACTTTATGAAAACCCTAGATATCAAGTTTTTTCATAATCGGTAAAACTGTTTCAGCTCTATTCCCATAAATAGACAGATGGAATTGCAGAAAAAATTTCTATAGTCCAAACGTACACATACCTCAATTTCGATTTTTTTTTCTAAGATCGCAATACTTTCTCTACCTGAAGAGTAAAAATGAAATATGAATTACAAACGTTCAATAAAAACTCGTTTGGACACCTTTATGGCAGGGCGGCAGATTCATGTCCAAGATGTATTAGTGATCAACATTTTGATAACCAGTTCAGCACTTTATAGTTGTTGAAGTTGCAGAGCGCTTGGTGAGTGGGAGATTTCCAGAAACATTGTGAATACATATTACAACTCATCTTTCCCTCACCCCGGTCTGTTGTTTAATTTAATTAGCTCTCATCACAAGCCCTCCACCATCATCCTCCTGTTCTTGGTTTTATCAGAAGTGTTTGCAGAATTGAACACCATTTAACATGTTTTATCTAAATGTGACTTCAGGAGAGAAAAAGAGCAACAGTGTAAGATGGACCAAAATAGAGTTTGTCAATCACCTTTAGCACAAGTCAGGGGTTTTCGCATGAATTTCCTCTGGGGTGGGAGTTAAAATTGTTATTTTTTTGGTTAAAGTATATCCAGTGTATATGTTACACCCCATTGAAATAACCTATTTCATGAATTGGACAAATTTCTGCCCCTTTTGAGAACTGGCTTCTTCGCTTGCTTATTTCACGGACCGGGAGAAAAAAAACTGGTCCAGTTCATGAATTATTATTACTTGTTAGTTCATTAATTGGGCAGCTCCCAACAGTAGCGTGCACAGGATTGAGAAGTAAGGGGGGCTGAAGGGGGATTTGGGGGAAGGTTCCCCTAACCACTGTGGTCAAATATTTGTTTACCATTATATACACCTAGAAGCTTTTTTTTAAGGTTCTTTATTGGTATTTGTTAGTTTGATCATTTATATTTTTACTATTATAAATGTTATAATCTAACAAAATAATAAATAAATAGGCCTAAATTAAAGTTCTGTTGGACATCACATAGGCCTACTGACATAAAAATCACCGATTATATATATAATAGGTAGATTTGTTTACCTTTAGATTTGTTGTAAAACGCTTAACAATATTATAGAAGGTCTATACGGCGGTGTCATAACCCCCACTTCCCCTATTTTATTTTCTCTTTGGCTCTGCGTGGATCTTGGGGCATCCCCAAACTACGTTAGGGGGGCTCAAGCCCCCCCCCTCCGGTCGTACCCTACTGGCTCCCAAAAAAAGCCCAGTTCATGAACTGGACGGGTTTTTTCCCGGTCCGTTAAATGGAAAAGCGAAGGACAGGTTTGGTCCTAACCTTTAATCGTTTTAGAATGGAAGGTTAGGCTTAGCTAGTAAGTTCTAGCTTATAGTTCTTAACATATAATATCTGAAAACAAATTTCAGTTTATCTTTTAGTAGATAGGACATCAATTTGCAGTTCATTGAAGGTGCAGGAGTTTATGAAATCTTCGTCCAGTTTGTCGATGTGTTGACAGAAGAGTCTATTTCACGTCATGGACAGGAATTTGGCCAACTCATGAAATGGGCAGTTTCACTAATAAGGTGTAACATATAAATTATATAAGAGCTATATTTAACTCTACACATATTTCAAGTAAAGCTTACTAAAACAATCAACATAATGGCACCCGGACAGTTACGACCAGTTTCAAGTACAAGGCCTAAAGTGAGGTTTTACACAGGTCATGTTTCGCTGGCACCAGTCGTTACTGGCGTGCCAACATGACAGCGTGAACCTCTATTTGCAAGTAAATTAAAGAGTTTGCTTGACGCATGTTCTGCTTACACGAATATTTTAGAGCTCGCATGACTTGGCGCCAATAGTTAAGTGTCGTGGCAGTTTAACAATCGCGCTATTTGCACTTGCACGTGTGCACCTCGATTGGTGCGCCAGTCACAACTTGCAGAAAACAAGTGCAGTGCATTGTTTAGAACAGTAGTGTCTACATGTGAACCCAATTGCGCCGCAAGTAAATAGTTGCACAGTATGTAATGATCCTGCTTTGTTGCATAGTTTTTTGGAGTAATTAAATTCAGTTTGTGTCAAATTTACTAGTCGCACTGTACTGCTGTTGCTAAACTTCCGTACACGTACAAAGACTACGGGTTAGGAACATTCAGTTTGCTTGCTTCTAGCCCTAGTAATTATTAAAGAAAAAACCTCGCAGTGTGAGTGCGAGAAAGAGAGCAACATATATAATTTGCAAACTGTATTTACTTTGATTTCTTTTTAAAAAGTAGTTTTGCTTGTGCTCGCAAGAGTTCAGCAGCCCTCGGTATCAAAATTGATGTTATAGCCAGGAAACTGTTGGGGGGTATTAGTTTTCTCTTGACTTGTGAACGAGGTGTTCTGAGAGAACGATCGCGATGAAGAAACGCTATTGTGGCAATTTCTTGAATGTATCATCTTAATTTGTGAAAATAAAAGTTATAAAATGTGTTAATATAAACAATATTTAATTAACCAATATCATCAAGCGTTTCGCGAGAACGTATCGCGACAAGTGTTCAAAAATGTGTGTAAACCTTTATTCGCATGACAGTTAGACTGGCATGGCTATTGTTGCAAGCTAAACACGACAATTTGCACGGGACTAAGGGACAGTTGCTATAACATATTTTTTTCTCTTCCACTAGATATGGTGACGGAAAGGGCATCAATCAGGTGGAACTTAGTATCTTTAGTTTATTTTCAAATAGATCACACTTTTTCAAGGCTTGAGACTGTCAAGCTAGTATACGTTTTCTTCCGTCGAGGTTGGGTTAGGTTAGATTATGTTAGACTATTAATACGCATCAAGTCTCATCCACATAGATAATGAGATGTTCAGCGATGGAGGTAGTCCATCAGCGAGGTTTCCGAGACAGCCACAAAATAAATAGAAATCCAGTAGTTTAGTCAACTTGGTCGCAACTGTCCAACTTGTTTTTTAACACCTTCACCATCAAATGATCGCAATTATCTGTGATTGTGCCCGATCGCAACTGTCCTAAAGTTAACATTATAAATATTATAATACATCAGAAATATGCTAGTATATTTATATAGCCTATGTATATGTGTATAAATAAGTTGAGTATGTCATCTGGAATGAGTAAATTCTCCCTAGAGTCGATTATATGGCTTACATCTTTATATTCAAAAGGTATAGGCTTACCGTGATACACATTCAAAGAGCCTATTGGAAAAATTAGACATAATAGTTTTGATACATATTTTACCCACCTCCCACCCCAATTCAAGTGAATTTCTGGGTGCAAGGCTAATCTAAAAATATCTCAAACCTCCTACAGTTGAACAATAGGGTTTATCTAGAAATATCTCAAACCTTCTACAGTTGAACAATAGGGTTTATCTAGAAATATCTCAAACCTCCTACAGTTGAACAATAGGGTTTATCTAGAAATATCTCAAACCTCCTACAGTTGAACAATAGGGTTTATCTAGAAATATCTCATACCTCGTACAGTTGAACAATAGGGCTTATCTAAACATATTTCAAACCTCCTACAGTTGAACAATATGGGCGTATCTAGAAATAACTCAAACCTCTTACCTCGTACAGTTGAACAATAGAGCTTATCTAGATATGAACATTGTCCACAGTGGTGGCTTGCGACCTACTAGCTAGGTGAAGGGGAGAGGCAGCATATCTTATTATATATATCCACCAAATAGTGAGTTGGGGGATGAGTTTGTGTGAAGGGGAGAGAGAGAAGTGATCCAAAGTTGTTAGAAAATACTAAATTATGTTTACTTTCTTTATATACTGAAAATAAAATATAACGGCAACTAGAGATGAATATCTTTCAGTCAATATTTCATATCATTGACTCCCAGGGGAAGGGAATTCATTTATAAAGGCCCTGCTTATAATATCTAGGTATTAACATATCATGTTCAACTGCTGACAAGGGAACTCTTTTAAGTTGGTGACTCATTCGACCACCAAGCGTTCGTATCGATACGTGAGTTTTAGACGAGAACTGTAATCATTGTTATTGTTTTACTGTAACACATATCACTGACCATGTTCCTGGGGTAGTTTCATCGGGATAAATAAAACTGAAGTAAGAACTTTGAAACTTGAGATATCTAGAGTGCATTAGTTACATTTAAATAGTTAGGTTTTTGAGGAAAAGAATATAGGCACCTAAATTTTTCCCAGTAGGCCTTACAAAACGGAAAATTTTCTAGCTTTCATCTCTAATTTAACTTAAGAGAAAAAAAGTTTTATTTGCCCTCATATTTAGCTCTGAAAATTATAATGTTAATTAAAGTTGAATTATATATTGTATTAAAGATCAAAATGTTGAGAACTCTAGCAGATACCAGCATGGTCTTTGGCTACCAGTGCTTTATAAAGATAAATCTAATTATATTGAATAGGGATAGCTGATTTTAAAAAAACTGCACTAACATTCGTATATTCGCAAATCCTTTATAAAACTGATTTGTATACATTCCTTCTAAGTTATAACGGTAGGTATATATTCCCAAATAATTCAGACGTTCTAAATGTTCATGTATCACTGATATAATTTTAGTTTATCAAATTGCGTTGGCTGTGATTTATAATATTACTAATATTTGTTGGGTCCAATTGAAACAACCAGGGCAGGACCTATAAAGGATGGGGGAGGGAGTAAAATCCCCCGCACAGAATTTTTTAATCTTATGCCTGTATTCACCTTGGATACAAGCTTATTGGAGTCTTATGAAATTCATAATACTTAGACCTACAACCTCAGTTTCATTTTTTTAAACTTTAAATACCTTAAAGAGGGACTTAATGTAAAAAGAAATTCATTACTATCTCATGTTGGGGAACTTCTCCACGAGCTAATTAATGGAAAATAATCCCCCCTTCCCCTCAACTGTAGGTAAGGCCCTGAAACCATCAATGCCCCCTCCCCCTACTGATAATAAACCATTATGGCAGAAACCACTCCTAAGTCGTTATCACCAATCGGTGCATTACCAGCCTTGTCATCCGCCCTGTCATCTGCCATGACACCTTACTGACATCGAACATAGCAGGTTGCTTGGACGGACCGGGATAAAATTCAAACATTCAATATTTGTGTGAGAATCAGCTGATTAATCTTATATTGAAGGGTGTATGGCCCAAAATTAATAATATGATAATTATATATATATTTATATATATTTATATATATTTTAGTTGGTCTTCTTAAGCCAAACTTGGATCAGTGTATTAAATATAGAGTAAATGTATATTTTAAGCACAGTGTTTACTCAAAGTTTGAAATTTTGGCATCTAATGCAACAATTTTTAGAAAAACCAAATTATGCAAAGATTTCATATTTTGGAATGTTAGAATTACTTGAAGAAATTTATTAATTGAAATAAATATTATTTCAATGAACCTTCAATTAATTACATAAACAACTACCAAATAAATGCAATATTAAATTAATTGTTTTGTATATTTAAACGTGTGTAATAAATGGGGGAAGTAAATCAATTAGTGCCGACTTCTTTTAACTTTATAATAGTACTTGATTCACATTAATATTCGATCTGAAACGCATGAAAATTGATACGAGCCGAGGTGCTACCTATTTTGCCCCCAGATTTTGAAAATATATCTGATACAACCTCGCAATAGCCGAAACAGAACGGCCTGGTTAGAGTAGAGCAGACAATTCATCCCTTCTCACTCCAAGGCACTAGCTGTTTGTCCTTGAAACCATAAATATGTCACCAGTGATTTGGCATGTTTGTAAAGCTTATCGACCTGACCCATCACCATCTCTCTTTCGGGATTGTTACCTGGTTCCCCACCGTTTTCAAGTCAGTGTATCAAGTGCTACTATTGATGAAAGGATTTTTTTTTTCAGTGTGGCTGAGTATAATTGCATTTAATGTCTTTAGGGATGTGTGAAGTGTATTAATTGTGGAAAAACAATTTTTATTATTTTAAAAAATGGCCTCACAAAAGTTTAAAAGATGGCAGAAGAGATGTAAAAGGCAAAAGGAATAAGCATTCCAAGGCAAATGAAACGCTTTTACGAAGAAATTCGGAGAGCCTGAACCGCTAATAAGTACGTGAAATGACTTCAAACATAAATTATGTTATTGAACTTAAATACTTAACTTTTTTTGACAATTCTTTTGAAATCCGGAAACAAATTGGGAACCTCCAACTTAGCACGTCAATATCTTACCGCTGAGCTATCTATGGCTAATCCTGTGTTAGGGTCATTTATCGCTCATATTTTAGGGGTTGGTCGGTAATAGATATGTAAAATCGTCGGCCATTTAATAACAATCCGAAACACACTCCATCGTTGATCCAGGGTAGCCTTATGCTGACGTTTGGACAATTTTTATTAATTTTAAAAGGTTTCTTGGATATAATTTATAGTAAATAATTATGATCTATAATATAATATTATAGCTATTAACGAGCCATGTCCTGCCACACGTCTTTCACCAAATCTGCTTTAAAGTATGACTAATAAGTACTTCTTAGCATTGTACAAATACTGAGTAGTTAGCTCAATGGTGAAACTTTGGTGCGCCAAGCACAAGAGTCCGGGTTCGATTACCATGTACACTGCAATAATCTTTTTTTTTTACTCTATTGAGAAAAAATAAAGTGCGCCCTTGTGAACGGATTTATCTTTTTCAAAATATTAATCTTTTGAACCGTTATAAAATTATTTAGGCCTTTATAATTAAAACTCCATCAATGCAGAACTATTTCATCTCATAATGACTCTATTCTCCATTATATATTTTATGCTCCCAGATTTAAATTTTAAAGCTGAGATCATATTTAACTTAGAATTAACAGAATATATTTTAAATAAATGAATAGTCTTAAAATTCCACTTATTATCTACTATTTATTCATTTATTTTATTTATTTATTTAGTGATAATGGCAAAGTGTATTGTAGTTAATCTTGTATCACGTTAACAAACATTGAATACTTGACTTTCAAACCAATGGAATCTGAGTAAGTGGGTGATTACTATATTTTTATTGGGAAATGTGTTTTAAGTTCCTTTAAAATGACGTGTAGGTGTGTAAAAACCGACACTATTAATGAATTCAGTACAAAATTATATGGCAATATCATGACCTTGATTTGATAGATTTGATCCAAACTTGAGGGTTAAAAAATCCTAAGCAGGTAAGGTATTTAAAAAATTACATTTACAGTTTAACCCCACTTTCATAAATAGGTACTTAACTTAAGGTGTGAAAGTAATGATCCTAATATCAACTTGGGTTTGAAAGTAATGATACAAATAGCAATTTTGGGTGTGAAAGTAATTATAACAATAGTAGTTTTTCGTGTGAAAGTAACTATAACAATAGCTACATTATTTACGTATAAAATAACTGATCAATAGCTAGGACATATTCAGGGTCATATTTATTTTAAAAAGTTAGCATTTTAAGGTTTTTTATAATTATTAAACATGAACTAGAAACATTAAACTACTTTAATTGTAATGTGTATTGTAGCATTTAGCTACAAGTGAAGGAAGACAAGTTGGAGACATAAACAAACTTACCCAATTTGACCAAACCAGCACCTCTGGAGAACAAGACAACAAAACACGACCGAGAATAACTTCGCCACGCGTTCAACTGACCTAGCCCACCGAGATTCAAACGGCGGCCGCTAGAGTTCGCTTCTGACCTAAACATTACAAAGAACTTAATCTAGTAAGAGAGGCCTGTCCTACTCTAGTTCAGAATTTTCCAGTCGTTTGGGATTGTTGGTAGAAGCTAATATTGTTACGTGCATCCCCCCCCCNAAATTTCTTTTCGGCTTGATTATATTTTATTTTATTGTAACCTTTTCAAAATTCTCGTTTCGGACTTTCATAATTAATTGTTAAAATAAGTAACTTAATATTCGTAAATATCATAGAACAATATTAAATTTCACGATGTCGGAGGATAGTCAAAGATTGGGATATCGAGACTTAGGTTTATTTTGGTCAGATTGATATTTGTTGGAATATTATCATTAACTTGATATATAGAATTGTTGATAATAAGGTCTAATGTTGAAGTTTGATAACTTTGATTTATTTAATGAATTTTTGCTCGAATGGAAAAGCTTATCCTGTTGTTTTATTGTAATCGTGCAAGTTTCTAGTCTCGTAATTATTTCGTATAGATTTATTCTTGTAAAATGGAAATAAGAATTGAAATCATTAAATGAGGACTTATCTTTTTCTAATAATGGTTTATTTATATTTTCTACGTATTATGAGATAGATATCAAATTTGTATATTGTTTTTGAACTAGGGCCAATTTAACAAACCTTATAAGAATGTTTCTTACGACTATCATTAATAATTGTGATTTAGCCATCATATATGGTTCCACCGGTTACTAAACATATACATATATTCAATTATATTTTTAATTAATAAATACCAACAAAGTTTTTTGTAATTTCCTATGAATGGTATAAATACCCTTAGGATAGTTTTTTTATATTTGTGTTAACTCCTCCTTTTTTTTGGGTACTTATATACTCTCGAGGACGGCCGTTAAACTATCATTCCCGTATCGAGATTGAGTTGCGTGCTCTGAGTTTTCAATGTTTGTACTCAGACATTCAAAACAGTTACTCAAGCGACTCATTCTAATTGTGTTTATAATAATTTTCTATGTGAGCCTTGTTTTTCAGTTAAGGAGGGTTCAGTATTTATACCAAAAATGTCATAATTTTTAAAATAATATAACTAGCTTTAGTATTTTGAAAAGGTTTGTGTCACATTTGTAAAATTCTTTAAAAAGTAACTGTTTATGTTTTTATCGTTAGTAAACATATTTATCGATAACTTCCAAATAAGCATGCTGTTTAAAATGTAAGTTAGTCACTTTCTTTTTATTTCCAAATAAGTCACTCTCTTTTGATTTCCAAATATTTTGAACGCGCGGTTCGGCGGTGCTGTTTGCCCATGATTATGTACGCTGAAGCACATTTGATTTGATACTATATATTTTCATGTGCATGACAGCCACGTGCGATATTAAATTATTTGATTGTGGTAATAAACTAACTTACTAGCTCATATGTGAGGAGTGAACTGTAGCATCCATAGTATAATTTTTTTAGTGTAGGTATAAATAAAATTCACCACCTTAACACCTGGCCGAGACTCGACACCTAATCTCCCACCATCGGCTATCTAGTCTAATGCGAGACTGACGACTTTGATCATTCCACCAAAGATGTGGGATTTTCTAAAGTACTAGTTCGTCGCTGCAGCGATGGTTGCGGATTATCATTCTTAAATATATTGAGACCTTTTTACTGGGGAGTGTTCTTTGTAATGAGGCCTCACTTAACATTATATTGAAAGGTTTACTCGCCAAAGGACAACAATTTTCGATAGTATATTTAGAGATTTTCGTGTTTAGTTGCAAAACGTTTATTTTTCCCTTTCATGCCAAAATTAAATATTTAAAACGAACCTTTTCCTAGTTCTATATCAAACCATTTGTTGCACCATAACAATTAAATAAGAATTTAGCCAAAGATTTTTTTTCTTACCTATATACAATCATAAACAAATCAGAGCTTCCGTGGAGATGTGAAGAAAAAAAAGGAATCATTGTACATATGAGGGATGGTGCATCTCACTCTCACACTTTCTCTCTCTCCTCTCTCACACACATTATCTTATCTCCCCCTCTCACACTCACACTTTCTCCCTTTTTCTTACACTCTCCCCCCTTACACATACTCTATCACACAATCTCTCTCAAATTATCTTATCACACTCTCTTTTAAACTCTATCTCTCAAACACACATTCTCTCTCATACTCACTACTCTACAACTCAATATACTACTGATTTAAATGTGAACTATCGATAGCAAATTCCTATGATAAATAACAGTTTCGCTAGTTTATGCAACTCAATCTAGATGTGTTATGACCAGTATCCAAAGAGAAATATTTTATTTGCAGATTGAAATATTTGATGTGTTCTATGTGTGAAATATTATTTTTTAGCAAAAGAGATATATTTTATTCAGAAATGTACAGCCATGCAGTCAATAATGGTTTCCATGGTGACCAAGCAATGAATAAAAAACTGAAAATTCTCTGTGTAAATCGGGTTTTCGTGGAAAACTACTATTTTTCCCGACATCCTGGACTCCAAATCATTAAAATAAGTGGTCATTTGTCAAAATCTGTTTAGCCATTTCCTGGTAATTTCTATAACAGGAAATGGGTTTATCAAATTATATATAAGGTTCTTTAATTTTTTAAGACCTAATTTAGTATTTTACGATTTTTGCTAAGTAATTTGGTTTTATAGTAAATATATGCAAATAATTACTTAGCACATAATTGTATATAAAATAAGTTTAGTAATAAATTGTCTACTCACAAAGACACATTAAAACCGAATGCATTCTCACTTTTATGTCATATTAGAGAGGATGTCATGCTTCAAGTAATGTCACCCTCACCCATGCAACCTTCAGAAAATGATGAAGAAAAAGCTTTCTATTACCAAAATAGAGTGGAGTGGGGTTGAGCTCGATGAAGGAGATTTTCCTGCACTCTTTGTCGACTCGATTGAAATTCGTATATCTGTATTGTTTGGTATTAAAACAAAATGGAAGCTCACATTTCCTCATGAAAATAGCTTTGAGGGTAATTTACACTTAAGGAAACTTTCAATTTTTATCGTATATCCGCACCTCTTTGAGATACAAAATAAAATTATCATTTCGAAAATGAAAGCATAATAAATATAAAAATCTTTATTGAAATATATTTTTATAAAACCAATAGTTTCCGAATTATAGGTATATATATAACACATTTATATAACAATATATACAATTATATAATATATACATATAAATATATATAAATAAATATATACATTACGAAGGTCTTTGAATTAGGAAATTGCTGTAATGCTCTGTGGGTGTGATATTCCTCTTTTCTCTAACAGTCTATATATATTATTTCGTTTATGCTCTTTGTTAGAATGTGCAACAATGTCTATTATCTCGTTTCAAATTTCTTACGAGTTGTAAGTAAATATCTCTTTTTTATTTACAGTTGCGAGGAAGTCTATGCTGTGCACCCTCCCCACCTTTCTTTAAAAACAAATTAGCCCTTTTGTAAAAAAAAATCTATAAATTTGATGGGAATATAGAAAAAAAATCATGCTAGAAAATTACGAAGCTTAGCTCCGTTGGTAGTGCGTCTACCTACGGAGCTAAGGGTTCCGGACTCGATCCCTGACATGGCCGAGAAATTTATCATTGTTGGAATGTGGGTTTACCCTTTCACAGTGATGAATTGACGGCCGGGGGATGGATTTTGTGTCTAGTGCTAGATTTAAGATTAGAGTAGAAAGTACAAAGGCTTATAGCCTGAACAGAACGCGGTGCTAAAAAAAGTTTTAAAAAATAATAGCACCGACAACCTACAATGGCATCACGTTACATAATTTGCGAGCCACTACTGTATGAGCTAGGTTCAGGTTACAGACGTGTCCAGATGGACACTAACAATATGTGCATTTGTGTACAGAATGTCTACATCAATATTCCACTTCCCCCTTTCCCTCTCCACAATCATAATCTCTTTTTATGTCCTTTCTCGTCAAATTTTTTTCTAATGTATTTTCTCCCCTTTGTTCAGACGTAACAAATTAGTTTTAAAACAACTATCAAAACATAGTTTGTAGGTCCCAAATTCAATTCCCGCGTCAAGATGTCATTTTTTAATTTAAATAATATGTAGATAAGGATATAACCGTAATTAACAACTACTCATATTCGACATCATTTAGAGATAATGCTTTAAATACTTAACATCCCCCCACCCCGTTTTTCTCTACTATATTATTTTGGCATATCTGTATATAGCACACTTAGTGAGTTAAATTAATATTAATATTATTTTAAATTACACTAGTGTGTTAATAATGAACGATATCTAAAACAGAGAAAATGTACCCATATTTCTGTGAAAGGACAAAGGGAAACCATTTAGAAAGTCGCACCCTTTGTCTGCCCATTCGGGATTTGAACTCAGACTACCATTCATCGTTAAAATAAACTAAATGAGCTTAGTGTTTAAATCAAGTTAAGGCTAACTTTAAAAATGAACCGATGGTTTAGTTCGGTCCCAGGGTGACCTGGCAGTCTAGGGGTAAGGTGTCAGACTTCTGTACTGAGGGTCCGAGGTTCAATGCTCCGTCCCGGCACAGATTTATCTGATTGCCAAACCCTTCCTTCACCCCTGACAAGACGTGTATTAATCACAACTTGAGAATGTGTGGAATGCCAGGCCTCCACCGTGGTTCGGATTCCACGTTAAACTGTAGGTCCNCCGTGGTTCGGATTCCACGTTAAACTGTAGGTCCTCCATTTCATCTCACAATCACCCTACCATTACACATTAGCGTAAGTGCGAACTGGTAGTAAGACGCTGTGATAATAATAGTTCGGTCCCTGACTTACAGTTTTCATTCATAATAGCCAGAGAAGAAGACTGTCTACCTGCTAATCCGCCCTTTCCCCCACCCTCTCTGCCCCACCCAAAACTTCAGCCCAAGACTTTCCAGTCCACCGCTGAAGAAGATAGGTTTTTTTGGTTCTCAACGGGACGGACCGTTAGCATCCACTTTCATCTTTTTCTCAGCAACACAAACGCTATCTTACAGATTTTTCTCGACATTAGCTTTGTCCAAACAACGTTAAGAAGCTCAGGAGTCAGGACCTGCTGCTTGAAAACGGCAAGCAAAGCTAGAGAAATTCTAATGACCTTGACCAATGTATATGGGATTGCAACACTCCTCTTTGCCCCTCGCCCACAAACATTGGCCAATGGACTAGGGTATTTACAACCCAAGGCTTGCTGAATACTTATTGCAAGCAAAACAGTGTGCCAACTGTTGAACAAATATTCAAGAATCAAGATCACAAGGATTATTTACTAGGCTAGTATAGCTCAAGTAAAATAAAATAAATGCAAATAATATATGTGAAATAATTGTATAAACAACAAGCTTTAAACTATGCAATAATTAAATACATATTTGAGTATGTTTATGCACTCTAGGCACATGTATCATCATGTATTTGGCAAGCATATTTACCACCATTTTAGAGTATACAAGGGTGAAGTAGGGTAGGGAGGGTGGGGAATGAGGGGCTAATTTAACTGTAGTAGCTAGACAGTGTTTTTGTTTTTTTAATATAAAGTATTTATGGAGTTTTAACCTTGTTCTTTTTGTTGTTGCTTATAAGTTTATAATTTTTTGCAGAATACATTATATAATTATTAGTCATTGTGATTTTATATAACTATACATCAAGGAATCCCAAAATTTAGGAGTGTAATTTCACAGTTTCAAAATGATTGATCAGAAAAAGGTAAAATAAAATTTATTTTCAGATTTAAATGTCTTATCAATAAGCCAATGACGTAGCAATAGAGAAATAGGCCCAATAGGGGAAAAAAATCCCCTTTGTTACTGTATATAAAAGTAAAAACCACACAGCAATCGGTTAAGTGGTTCCAAAGATCTTAAGTTACAGATATAAATAACCCTGACTGTATGTATGTGAGATCCTCCTTCAGCAGACATCCTAACGAATAGAAATAAATACACCGCAATCGGTTGTGAAGTTCCAGGTGTATTTGGCAACAGACAGACATTCTTAAAAACAGTATAAAACAATATTTTTGTACATAGAGATTTTTACATTCCAAATCTTAAAATAGCAGAGATATCATCTAAAGTGTTTTAAGCTCGTACACCAACAACAATATGTCTCCTTGCTTTTCATTTATTTAAACCTCCTCACTCTGATACTATATTCATACTTGCAGATAACATGGACAATTTTATTGTTTGGATTTCCAGAATTGATTTAGTAAAAAAAAAGAAAAATTGATAAAAAAAAACCACAACTAACATGATACATTAAATTTATTAGAAAATGGTAATCAATCAATGTAAATTTTAATAAACCAATAAAATTATTTATCAAAACTTTTTACTGATAATTATATGCTAGTCGTTTTAGTAATATTAATTAAAGTATGGAATCGAACTATGGTCCCACAAAGTTTAAGGTTTTATCAAATATATATATATATATATAAAATATATTGTCCACCCATAAATAATATAAAATATTTTAAATCAGGATTGAGACCCTTAAATTTATATAAGCTTTTTAACTCAGCTTCTTAAAAATAAAGTAAAAATCTTTCAGATTTAATTTGTTATTTGTGTTATATGTGTAGAATATAATAATTAATCATTAGTAAATTCATAATTAGCTATACACAGTAATAAAGATTATGAAAAGAAAGCGACCTGCTTTATGTTACCATGTAAAACCAATAATTGCGTGTCAAAATTACGTGTGGCGTGGTTAAATCTTTAACTTCTTAAAAAAAATGAGAGCAAACATAATTAATTAATTAAGTATGTAACGATTAACTGATTTTATCAGGAAGGGGAAAAAAAGAAAAATTAATTTAGTAGATTAAGCCATTTGGATATCGCAAAAAAGACATAACCCCTCCCCCATCACTCCTTCCCAACAGTCAAGAAATAATTTAAGGAATTAAGGCTTCTTTGACTCCGGCCTTGGGCGTGGCTATACAAACTATTTTCCAGTCATGTGTGGAGGCATTGCATGCCGCGCGGGCTGAGTTAATAAGTTGCTACCTTTCAATATCGACGGAGTGTACGTCCCACAGTTTGGGAACCACTGCTGTAGACTTTTTAATAAGCCTTCCCTATCTTGGGTTTATTGCAATAAGCCTGGGATCGACTAGGCTGCTTGAGCGAACAAAGGTGCATATCCTTAATAGCCTAAAGCTGTATGGGCTTATTGCAATAAGCCTAAAAATTATCAGGCTGATAAGAAAATTTAATATTATTTTTCAATTAACCTGGCTCGTTTTAAATTGAGGGCACCTTTTTCAATAGGGCTGGATTTTCCAATTCACCAACGACATATATATATATATATACACACACACACACTTATAATTTGGAAACTATTGTTTTTATAAAAATATATTTCAAATAATGATTTTTATATTTAATATGCCTTCATTTTTAAATAATAAGTTATTTCTTATCTCAAAGAGGTGCGTAGATATGATAAAAAAAAATTGTAAGTTTCCTTAAGTGTAAATTACCCTCAAAGTTATTTTGATGAGGAAATGAGAACTTCCATTTTGTTTTAATACTAAACAATACATACATATGAATTTTAATCGAGTCGAGTTTGATATAATCTATTTTTCTCTTGCCACCCTTGAGTAAAAAATACTACCATTAATTTTAGGGTTGGATGGTTTGTTTTTTTTTCTTTGAGAAACCTTATGAAAACCCTATGTCCCTAGTTTTATCGCAATTGGTAAAATAGTTTCGTCTCTAGTCAGAACTACAAATTGACATCATTTAAAAAAAACTTTGTCGTATTCAGGGGGTCATGAAACGTCGACATCCATAAACATCTCGAGTATGATTTTTTTGACAGTAACTATTTTTTCTCAACCAGATCGTTGTGAGAAGGTAACAAGTAACATTATATATTATATTAATCTACAAATTTCATCTCATGGCCAATATGACTAAAAAGTAATATATCTTTATTTATTTAACATATACACAATTGTACACGTAACTTAAATATAAGCTTTCATCTAACTCTGTATTCTTCCTTCAAGGTCATTCTTAACATTATTTTCTAAAATATTTTGCTAAAGAGCTAATAAATGATTGACAGCGTCTTGGTAAAATATTTATGTGGTCCACAGCTAAATAAAGATTGGTGACTTCTGCTTTACAAATTATATCCAATAATCCATTTAAAATTAATAAAAATGGTTCAAACGGCAGCATAAAGCTACCCTGGATAAACGATGGAGTATGTTTTTGATTGTTATTAAATGGCCGACGATTTTACACTTTGTTATGATTCTTTTTATATCTCCCCTTCTGGCCGCTACAATTATTACACCCGGCCGTCCCTCGGGTCACCCGAGTATCCCTCGACGTGCTAACACGAGAATGCCAGTTTTTCTCGGTCCCACCCTACTTAAAACCTCGGT
>CABFWO010003972.1:0-13511 GCA_902155825.1 Timema genevievae
GGTAGACTCTGTTTGCAAGTGACCGGGGGGTTGGCCTACCTTGATGGTGGACTCTGGCAGGTTGAGCTGGGCAGCTAGTTCGCACCTCCTGGGCCGCGACACGTAGTTCTCCTTGTAGAACTCCTTCTCCAAACGTCCCAACTGCTCTCTCGTGAAGGCGGTGCGGTACCTCCTGATGTTCTGATCGTTGCCGCCAGGGGGCAGGCTATCTGTGAACAAAAACCCGTCCGTTATTATGGAGAAGAAGATTACGAACCAAATAAGTGGTCTTTAAACCGGTGATACGCGTCCTATTAATTACGGGTAAGCGAAAATCATTACATAGTTTTCATGTACCCGTAATAAACGGTTAGAAATACAGCAGAAACTCGTAAATCCGAATTAATTGGGACCGAAGTTTGTTCGGATTCACAAAAATTTGAGAATACGGAATGTTCTGCGGAGAGGCCGAGTATTTTTTACAAATTTTAAATTGCAGTTGAATTAGTTATATAAAATTTGCATTTATTTAGCTGATGTAAAACACTTATTGTAGTTTTACATTTACAGTACTGTGATTATTTTTAGCTACCGGAAATCTAGAGATGGGTCAAAATCTTATATTTTTCGAATCCAAATCTCGAATCCTAATCTTAAATTTCCTTTGTAATCTTGAATCTTTAAAATGTACAGTTTTATTTAAAGTAAAACCATTTTAAATTTTATTTAAAAAAAAAGGTTTAAGTCTTGGTACGACTAACAAATTATATATTTTTTATCGTGTGTATTATGTCATAAACTAAAAAGAGAGCACTTTTGATATCAATTAATTATATCAACACAATTTTGGCCTTATTTTTCCTTTTTTTATTCTTCAAACTACACAAGTCCGTATAATCTCTTTTGCCAATTGCTTAAAATAGTCAAGGTCTTCATTATTGTATTAAATATAATTTTTTGAGTTTTTTTTAAACTTTTCAATCTAAAACAAATTAGTATCACATCTTACTACCCGTTTGGGTTCCTTATGTAGGCTTCTAATTACGCTAATCGTTTTAAGGATTAGGAAAGTTATATTTATAGGAAATTTGCGTGGAGGAAGAGCGGAAAACCATTTTGGAAAAAACCACCCTCTGTACACCCAACCTCGCTCACCCTGTCATCGGGGACCCATAGACCACGTGACCATAGAAGCGGGTGAAAGAGACATTGATAACATTTTAGTATATTACTATTGTTAGTTTATATTAATATTACTTACCAAAAGTGGCGCGCAGATCACATAGCTTGGCATAGTACATTTCTTAGGTCCGACACTTTAGCTGAGTCGTTAGCGTGTCTGCCTTCTTAGCTTAGGGCCTCAGGTTTGATTCCCGGGATGGCAGGAATATATTCATTATTGGTGAAATATGAATTTCCCTTTTCCCATTGATGAATTAAATAAAATTAAAAAAAGTACAGTAATTTTCCTAATAAATTTTGACTAGTTCTTTAGTGAAAATCTGTAGCACAACTTCCTTCGGAGTAGAAGCAAAGACGTCGGTCCCATGTCGATTGTGGCATGTAAAAATAACCCTGGAAAATGTGTAAAATTACATTTCCCGGCAAAATGGGTAGACCTTTTCGCTCTCACTCATAGAAATTCTCATGTGCTGATATAATCAATCGGTTCAGAAAGTGCACGTTAAATACCCCAATTAAATGAATATAAAAAAAGAGGACCTTCCAGATGGTTAACCGTAAAAAAAATCGGGCTATATATAGTAAACGTTTCTAGCTGACAGATAAGAAAAGTCCTTCCTTTAGAAATTGGACTTTGCATTGAACTGGGCAATCACAACTGGTGACGTGTGTGTGACTCTTACCAATAAGTACGACATATAAACAGGTAGGTTGAGGCCTAGTGTGTGACGTCACGAAAGCAATCGGCCCGGCCGTGTCGTCAGTCAGATTGGCACCAGAACACTTTACAAGCCCCGGTGTGTTTTTTTTCTATCTGAGGGCCGCATCACTCGACCACTCGAGAAGAAGAGCAGGGTAGCATGCTTGTTGAAGAGGTATCTCTTTTCCGGTTGTCTAGCCGGCGGGGCCCGCTTGCAAGTCTTTTGCGGTTCAGGAAGTCAGGCGGCGGGCGAGGTACGTGTCCAAAAACTTCCTTCACAATGTGTCTCGTGCAACGACATAACTGGTAGTTCTGTGAACAGTAGACCTCGCTCCCTCCATGTTATTATCGTTACTACAGTCTTACTAGTAGTTCTGTGAACAGTAGAACCTCGCTTCCTCCCTGTTCGTACATTTTATTCATAGAGAATAGTCGTCGATCACTTGGTTTAGGACGTCAGTCTCACAATAGATATAATGTTTAAAAAAAATTAGCCCTAGGTACTCTATTGGTTGCTTAGAATTTATAAATTCAAATCGCTTGAGATGAACTATTGAACTAAAAACCTTTTTAGTGGCTACCATATACCCATAACCAGATTGATAAACTATGCAAATACTTTAAACGGGTAGCCAGAATGAAAAAAACAAATATGTACACGCTTTGTTCGGCATAAGTTTAAATAATGTCCCTGCCAAATTTTACTAAAATTGTTCCACGTATTCGACAGCTATCGCGTGGAAAAGATCCGGACAGAGAGACTATAAATGTCGATTGGTCAAGTTAAAACAAGAACCTCGCTTCACTCCGTCAAGGAGGATTGAGTGACAAAGCTGTTTGTTCCCTGAAGATGGTGTGCCTGATTCTGATGGGAGAGGATTCAGTCCTGACATACCGGACGGATATATGCTTCTATCCACAATCTTTACTATGTGAGGGTGGTTGTAGTCCATCCGCCAGTCACTGACAACCAACCCTCTCATGTGTCCATCCGCCAGTCACTGACAACCAACCCTCTCATGTGTCCATCCGCACAAACCACGTGATCAGCAAGACTAAACGTTGAGTAATTGTCATTGACAGCAGTCAACACTCTCGCCACAAACAGTTCGTTTTTAATTATGTTTTACATGTAATCGTGTTTACATCTTCTGATAGATCTGTCAGTTATCATAACTCCTATCATGAATGATTTTATAAACCATGTTCTCATCGTGTATTTGTTTGGTTTCACAGGTGGTTATAATAGAGGAAGATTATCTAACATAATCTACAAAGGCGTAGAAAGCTAATTTTTTTTAAAGGGGGGGAGTCCACTAACAAATTCCAGGGGGGGTCCGGACCCCCTGCACCTTTCTACGCCCTTGATAATAAACTTTCTAACTTTGCGCCACGTTAAAATTACATTTTACTTAATCTAATGTTTGAATAAAATGTTATCTTTTGTTGGTGGTCATAATCGGTTGCTTTAGTTTGTCGGCGATTGACCCAGAAGACAGGAAGACTGAGGAGGTAATGGTTTTTTTTAGTACGGCTTCTTACTACCCGTTCGGGTTATACGCACTTACGCTAATGTGTAATGGTAGGATGGTTGTGATGAAATGGAGGACCTACAGTTTAACGTGGGATCCGAACCACGGTGGAGGCCTGGCATTCCTCACATTCACAAGTTGTGATTAATACAAGTCTTGTCAGAGGTGAAAGAAGGGTTTGGCTTGAATTGTACCAATAACAAGTGTTGCTGTCAAACATTGAATTGTACCAGTAACAAGTGTTGCTGTCAAACATTGAATTGTACCAGTAACAACTGCTGTTGTCAAACATTGAGTTGTACCAGTAACAAGTGTTGCTGTCAAACAATTAATTGTACCAGTAACAAGTGTTGCTGTCAAACATTGAATTGTACCAGTAACAAGTGCTGTTGTCAAACATTGAATTGTACCAGTAACAACTGCTGTTGTCAAACATTGAGTTGTACCAGTAACAAGTGTTGCTGTCAAACAATGAATTGTACCAGTAACAAGTGTTGCTGTCAAACAATTAATTGTACCAGTAACAAGTGCTGTTGTCAAACAATGAATTGTACCAGTAACAAGTGCTGTTGTCAAACATTGAATTGTACCAGTAACAACTGCTGTTGTCAAACATTGAGTTGTACCCGTAACAAGTGCTGTTGTCAAACAATGAATTGTACCAGTAACAAGTGTTGCTGTCAAACAATTAATTGTACCAGTAACAAGTGCTGTTGTCAAACAATTAATTGTACCAGTAACAAGTATTGCTGTCAAACAATTAATTGTACCAGTAACAAGTGTTGCTGTCAAACATTGAATTGTACCAGTAACAAGTGTTATTAAGCGTTGAATCGTATCAGTAACAAGTGTTTTGTCAAGCTGCTGACTAGTATCGTACCGGCAACAAGTGTTGTAGTCAAAGTGTTTGTTAACAAGGGTTGACAACACGTATTGTCAAGTGTTAGCTCTGTAAAGTTTTGATTCAAAATTATATATGCCCTATTTATTTCATCTTGTTTAACATTGTAGATAGGCATGTGTATGTCATTAATTAAAAGCTTATTTAAAAACATATAAAAAAGTACCATGAAAGGAAGCCGCAGCGTTTTTCACCCTTCCATAATAAGAAGATAATAAAAACCACTTCTGCAGTAGCAGTACCCAAAGCTATTATGATGATAAGGTTGAGTGGTTCAGGAGTTAGATACAGAAATATGGACCTTAATGGCTTCGTTTTCACTCGAAGGGGTAAGGAAGGGTATGAGAGAGTTATCGTATTAGTAAAACACAGTAAGAGTGTGTACAGTGCTGTCGGCCAAACACATTGAACGCAAAGGGGGTGATACACTTCGCGCTGTGTATATGAGAAGGTGGGTGACGGGATCATCAAGACAGCAAACACAAGCAGAGTAGTACACTTAGCGCGGTGTATCTAAGAAGATGGATGACGGGATCATCAAGACAGCAAACACAAGTGAAGTAGTACACCTAGCGCGGTGTATCTGAGAAGATGGGTGACGGGATAATCAAGACAGCAAACACAAGCAGAGTAGTACACTTAGCGCGGTGTATCTGAGAAGATGGGTGATGGGATCATCAAGCCAGCAAACACAAGTGAAGTAGTACACTTCGCGCGGTGTATCTAAGAAGATGTGTGACGGGATCATCGAGATAGAAAACACAAGTGGAATAGTACACTTTACGCGACATATCTAAAAGGTTGGACGACGGAATTATCAAGTAAAGTGGTACTTTCGAGACATCTAATCTTTTTAAACAAGTTAAATAAATAATTTGTTCTATACTATTCTCTACAACTTTAACAGTAATTTGTTGCTTTGTGTTCGACTCCCGTTGGAAACTTACCAGGTGATTCTTCACTAAAATCAGAAGGTGCCCAGGTCCATATGTGTTAGAACTAAACCAACGTTGTGTGTATTATAATGTGTGGATATGTTCTATAATCCCTCATGATCATAGCATGGCAATTGAAAGGTGAAATTTATAACAACTATACCAACACATTGGTGGAGAATTGGGAAAACATTTAACTAAAAAAAATATCTGGATGGGATTCGAACCTCAACCTTCCCGTCACACGCAAACAATAACAAAGTAAAACTGTATTTTTAAGACTTTCCAGTCCGATCTAGCCTCTCGTGGATTCTGGAGCTGGAAAGAAAGCGAGGAAAAATTAACGATAAAACTAATAAGAAAGAGATAAGAAGAAACTAAATGGTGCCTAGCCACGTGAGTAGAAATAAACTCAATTGAAAATATATCAACTAAATGGTTTCACACTCTTTCACCACGCAAATGCGGCTACGTTTCTTTTAAATTCCCCTTACCTCATTCCTACCTCATCTGTGTAATTAAATGTAGTTAGGCCCAGACGGATAGTAAGATGGGGGGGGGGGGAAAAATATTTTAGGGTGCTATTATTGCGGCCATACAAACCGAGCGGCGGCCGCCGTTAGCGATGATAGTACTAACATTTGTGGATAGAGGGTGTCACGTGGTCAGCACAACGAATTCTGTAGCTTGATAGCAGCGGGCTCAAGCCATGGCTTTTTTTTTTTTAATTGTTGTGGCCATGCCTTCCCATACGGCACAACATTGCTTTATGAAGTATCAGGAGAGTAAAAGAAGGGAGTAGGTAAGCTTTTCACCACCGCAGCTATCAACTGTACTGAAGTACAAGAGAGGATGGTGAGGCCAGCACATGAGTTTGTGTGTGTGTGTGTGCGGGGCGGAGGGGGGTAGGAAGTGAGAAAGGGGTTGAGAGAGTGGAAAAGAAGAAGGAGAAGAGCGTCCTAATTTCTGGGCGGCGAAACTTGTAATTAAATTTAATTCATCGCACTTAACAGTAGCTAGTTCCTGTGGGAAGAACAGTAGTCGCTTCTGTTTCGGCCGTCATATTCGGTTTGAAAACCAGCTTTATAATATTTTTTTTCTAAGCATTGCTTTTTACATTCTGTTCGGGCTATACGCCTATGTACTAATCACGCTAATAAGCTAGGGATGAGGAAGGTTGAACTTGGAGAACGTTTACCCGCATTTACGTGAGGGTGGAATGGGAAATCCATCTAAGAAAAACAATCCTCAATACACACGATCGGTATTTGAACCCTGATCTCTCTGTCATCGACAGTTCAGTCTATTGTGAGAGTGACGCCTTAGACCATTCTACCAGCACCGAAGCTGGTCACTTTCTAATTAATGCTCGTACATCATATGTGTGGTTGATGATGTCACTAGAATATTGGCATCTGAGCATAAATTTTTCAAATGAAGATAAAAGAAACTCATTGTCAAATTCCGCAGTTGCCATGATAGACTATTCAAGAATTCTTGAGATTATTTAAGTATCTCAAATTAAAATAAAGAGGACTTTTTTTTCGCACTGTCGTGTCGTAGATTGTTGCCAGGGTAAGCATAGTTAGTTTAAACTGTAGCCCACCTGCGATTTGTTCTCAACACCCATAGTGAAGTTGCTTAACTAACCTTTTATTTTGGTAGGAATCGTTCACTTTTTAATACTAACATGAAATTTGGCATATTGATACATATTTTTGTGGAAAATAAAATTAGATAAGATGCCACTCTGTTTAAAAAAAAAACCAGCTACCATCTTGGAAAAATGTCGCCCAAAAGTAGTTTTTTTGCAATTATTTTTAAAAACCAATGATTATATAAACATATTTGTCATTATAAAAGTTAACAAGGACAACATTCTCTATAAAAATTATTTTCACACTTTTTTTTTTTTACATATTTAACAGTTTTATACAATGAAATATTTATAGAAATATTACCAATTGTGTCTTAGATAAATTAGGCTCACGGTATTTCTACGATAAATCCTATATATTAGGTTATCAGTTCAAAAATAGGAGAGGAATTATTATTTAGGTTATTAATTAAAAGAATAGTAATATTTATCATGTTATATCGCTATACCTCATACAAGAAATGTAACTACAATAAAGAATAGGCCTACATTAAGGTAATTTACAAAACAAAAATACAGAAGAAACTTTGTCACTGTCAGCTTCATAGCACTGTCCATCGCATAAGCATAAACTAGTATATTTAAGATCTGCGCGGACACACGATCATTTCCTGCCACAGACAACACGACATTTGCAGGATATAAGTTGGTGACAAGCTAAGAAAGGTTGGGTGGAACTGGTCCAAAACGGCTGGTAAAAGTGTATCTCCCTGTTCGACTCAGAATATGGAATATGTGGGTTTGAAAACCAAACACTGGACCCGGATCAAAGCTCCCTGAATTGCTGTCTACCTTAGATTTTAATCGAGTGTTTGGGAGGTATATTATACTATCGTATTGATCTCTGCTTTTCAATGAAAATTATTATTATTAGCATCGCGTCTTACTACCCGTTCGGGTTATACACACTTACACTAATGTGTAATGGTAGGGTGATTGTGAGATAAAATGGAGGACCTACAGTTTAACGTGGGATCCGAACTACGGTGGAGGCCTGGCATTCCTCACATTGACAAGTTGTGATTAATACACGTCTTGTCAGAGGTGAAGGAAGGGTTTGACAATCAGATAAATCTGTGCCGGGACCGAGGATTGAACCCCGGACCCTCAGCACAGAAGTCTGACACCTTATTCAATGAAAAGATGCCGTCTTACTTCAGCAATGTCATGGCGAGTGCTGGTTTTATAATAAAGTAAGGTCACAAATATTTCGGTGGTTTTCAACACCTCTGGAGCTACTTCATGTTTACGATTTATTTGAAGTAAAGCTTCTGTCAACAGCTTCAACAAATGTCTTCATTAAGTGCTAAAATATATCATCCTTTTCGGTGAGATTAAAGTCTGGGAATATGAGCTATCAATTTCTCCTTTCACCCGCTTCAGTGGCCGCGTGGTCTAAAGCGCTACTCACGCAGTAGAATATATTATTATTATTATTATTATTATTAATTTAGCACCGCGTCTAACTACCCGTTCGGGTTATACGCTTAAGTACTAATTAGCCTAAACTAATGGTTTAGAAATTGGGAAGGTTAAATTCGAGAGGAAGTGAACCCGCATTTGTGTGGAGGGAGAGTGGAAAACAATTTAGGAAAAACCACCTCCAGTCCATCCAACCGAGATTCGAACTTCGATCTCCTCGTCCTCGGTGGTCTAGCTCAACACGACTGGCGCGTTAACCAACTACGCCACCGAGGCGGGTTAGTAGAATATAGACTGCCGTTGAAGGGAATAAAGAGGTTCGAATCTCGGTCGGGAGTATTGAAGGTGTTTTTTTTCTCAAATGGTTTTCCGCTCAACCCCCACGCAAATGCGAGTACACATCCTATAAATATAGCCTCCCTAATCCCTAAAGCCATTAGCGTAATTAGTATATAAGCGTATAAACAGAACGGGTAGTAAGACACGATGCCAGAAAAAATTATTCTTCACTCTTGTTAGGCTAGCTTTTCTTTCTGAGGAAAAATAACAAACAAATGAACAGCACGAAAACAATTTTAGGGCGTCATTTTTTCAAGATGGTGGATGTAAGAGAACTTTTTCAGAGTGGCGTTGAATCCTATTTCATTCATCACAAAAACTATACCAATATGCCAAATCTCATGCTGTTATCAAAAAGTGAACAATTGTTTTGTTTAGCGACTCCACTACCAGTAGAGCTCTCATTGGTCAGGTAATTACGCTAATGTTTTGGGGACGAGGAAGATTCCATCAGGAGGAAGTGTACCCACAATTGCGTGGAGGGAGAGTGAAAAGCAGGTTAGGGAAAAGTCATCCTCAGAACACCTGACAGGGATTCGAATCCCAATGTTCCCATCATCAATAGTTTAGTCTATTACGAGAGTGACACCTTAAACTTTTCAGCCACCAAAGCGGGGTTAGTTACTCGATCTCGTAAGGGATAGAAAATAATTTCAAAACTTTTTTAGTTGCAACAGTTTGTGGAGGCCCTGGGGCGTCAGCCCTTGTCACCTTCCCTTAAATCTGGGCCTGGGTATAAATTTAATAAGCTTTGCTTACCCTGGTGGCACTCCACGACAAGCCACTGATTCTAAACCTAACGATTATAGTCCTTTTGTCTATTTTCCGGATAATATCTACCGTCGTGTTTTACTTCCTCGACCACTTTCTGCCCTGCTTGACCACTAAATGCTGCCCCCTCTCTCCCTCCACCCCTCTCTTATATGCCCCCATCTGTCCCCTAAACTCATGTGTCAACCACTAATGTAGGGCAGCCACCCCCATGCCCCCCTGACTCTACGGGGGTGGTGGGGAAGTAACCGTCTGGAAAATGTTGGCCCGACCGCCCACATGAAAACTGCCCCTTGTTTGTCTGCGATGCAAGAGTTATTGCCGGCAGGTCGCACCCAAAATTGTCCCAGAGACCACTTCTTGGTTTCAAAACTGACCATCTCCAAGGCCAGCTCTAGGGGGAATAAGGGGGGGGGGAGGCTAGGTTGTTGTTTAGGACGGCAGAAATAAACCATAGTAATCTTATTCTTATATTTGTTAAATTATGTTAAAACAAAAAATTAATTCTTCAAAAAGATGCAGTTAGAATACCAATAATGTTTCTTAAAACAAGTTACTATTTACTAAATATTCAGATTTTGCTACTAACGTGTGGATGTAGGGAACGCGAGAAAAGGTCAATGTGTTTCCAGTTTTTATAGCAAAACTTTTTTTGATCAAAATAAATAAAATAATTCTACAGTAAAACATAAAGTTTAATTTTTCTTCACACGGTGATATCAACAGTTGTTTAATATCTGTCTCAAGGGTGTCCTGGAATTTAATGACAACTTTTTCTCGTCATTTAAAAAGCTTCTCAACTAATGTCGCTATGCTCATGATGGATATTCAACAACTGTTGATATCACCAGGTGAAGAAAATTAAACTCCATGCTTGTACTGACTGAAACAATATTTGATTTATTCTGTCCTAAAAAAAAAAGTTTAGTTAAAAAAAAGTGGATAAAACAATTACCATAACTCGAGTTCTCTACACTCCCGCCTTAAAACTAATGATTTGAGAAAAACAATTTGTGTTATCGTGTTTTACAGAACAGTTTAAAAATATTTTTAATGTTTCGAGAGAAAATGATGCCATATGGATTATCCGCATTCTTGCAATGAAAGGGTAGGTGTAAGAACGGTAGTATTTAGATGCAATAAATTCATCCGCATTTACTTTATAAGGATGGTGAGAAAACATTAATAAAAAAAAACACCCTCAGATCATTCTGCAGGGATTCGAACACCAATCACTCCCCGTCACCGGAAAACCAGACTAGACTGATGATGCCTTTGTCTACGTGCGTGGGTATTAATGGGTTGTAAATTTTTTTTTCAACAATGGATGTTTTAAAAATTAAAAGCATGTTTCAATTATAAAATACACCATGGGTCTGATAAAAAAATATATATTAAAAATATATATTTGTCAAGTCCCACTGATTATATCGGCCGTCAATGACTTGAACCATTTATTAAGAAAGTAGGATGATTAAGGATTTTTTTTAAGGCACCACCATTCGCCAAGTAAATAAGATGGATAAATAAAAATCCAACTATCCCCTCCCTCCCCTCCCCCTTTCCCAGTTGCGATTAAACTCCAGGCAACCATGCCAATTTATCAAGTCTTTATTTTTCCGTCAGGATAAAAATACTATTAAGAAAGTCACGTGTTTTAATATGAATAGAAGTTATTCTTGTTAGTGCACTTCCTTCAGACCCATTATTTCTTTGACATAGATATTTGTGTCCGCCAGTGTGGATGGGTGGTCATGGAGGCTGACTAAAGGTCTAGAAGATCCTGGTTCGATCCCATTTGGTTACTACATGATTTAATGTCCGTGTCCAAGTTCTGCATGAAACTCGGATAGTAATTATTGTCTCTAGGGTTGGATAGTTGGATCGGATGTTTTCGTTAGTTAGTTAGTTAGTTAGTTTATAAACCCGTACCGGTGGGCTAGCTGATTAAGATGTCAGTCTAATCTTATCTGGTTTGTCAGTGACGAAACAGTCAAGGCCCGAATTCTGGGTGGGTGTGAGGATATTTTTTCCCCTAAATAATTTATCACTCTCTTCTATCGTAAATGTGGGTACGTTTTGGGCAAAATTACCACTAGCCCGGATGGGTGATAAGACGTGGAACAGCAATGAATGTTTGCAGCTGAGAAGAGACTGGCGTGGTGCTGTGAACACGTCCGCCAACGAACGCTCTTTTGTCAAGGAGGGAACAGGACGGTGATTTAGTGAGTTGGTTTGTGTGCGCGCTGCGGTTTGTCGATAAATGGAGCCCTTAGAGAACCACAGAATGAAGAAATGAATGTTCGAATGAACGATTTGCCGAGTGAGGGCGGCTATTCTTACTGTCTTCCTTAAGGGGGGACCGTTTTATCAGGGGATCCCCACGAACTATTCGGAAGGTCTATCAATAGAGAAATTAATTTCTTAATGGTCTTTAGTCTTTCTATAAATAGTTGTTGAACAATACTGTGTCATGAGGGGTTTAAATGTTTTAATTTGAAAAGGAGAAAATAATAAAACATAACTTTTAAGTGGGCTTTATTTACGGTGACTTAATAAACGAGTCACCCACTTCAGTGATGGAATAGTCTAAGGCGGGGTTGGGGGAACATTTTGTCATTGGAAGGTCACGTGTCACTTCACGGATTCCTCCTCATAAAGTCTCACTCTTCATGTACAGTTGGGCCTATAGTAGATATTAACAAAATTATTAAAGTGGTATTTACCTGAATACAAACTAATGTAGGACCATAAACAATCGGTAGTATTTATTTTCACTAACTTATACTTTTTTTGTTAGTTCAACTTAGTTAATTTGATAATAACTTATAAAAAAAGGACCTAAATTTTAACTTAGATTTAAAAGCCTATTGAATCTACCGATCGTATTAAAACTTTTTGAAGACCAACTACTTGGACCAGGCTGTGCTAATTACATTCAATGAACTAATTGTAGACTAATTAGCATAAGTACAATGTTACCATTTAGGCCTACTGGCGTTACCTGTTTCAGTGGCCAAATGGTCTAAGGCATCGGTCCCCACACTTATTGAGTGGAGGGCCGCATTAATATATTGAAAGTCCTAGGTGGGCCGGATAGAAAAAGAGACATAACTATATAAGCCTATATGTGTATAACTTATATACAGGGTGTACCGTAACATGTGGGACTCCCTTCAATGGTGGACAGTTAACACAAAAACAATTAAAAAAGTCTGATACCTTAGCTCAGTCGGTAGTGTGTCTGTCTACTGAGCTAAGGGTCCCGGGTTCGATTCCTGGCATGGCCGAAAAACTTATCACTGATTAATTAATGTGAGTTCCCCCTTTTCACATTGATAAATTAACGGCTGGGGACTGGATGTTGTGTCTGTTCTAGATTTAAGTTTTAGTTTTATAAGTCGTGTGTTGATATAACCAGCCTGATCAGAAAGTGCACGCTAAATACCTCAAATAAATGAAAAATGAAAAAGCAAAAAAAGTTAATATAAACATGTGCCCCATTTGACTCTGTTTCTGAGCTATAATAATGTTTGTACTCGAGTAATGTGAAGCTGCTTAACATTATAAGAAGTCAAATAAGGTGGAAAATCACGCCTTTGTTCGATTCCCGTGTCTAGGTGTAATTTTTAAATTTATTTGAATAAGATTCTGATCTACGTAGTTATAATTATTCATCCCCCAAGTTTCGCCTTTCATATAGGTCTATGCTTAATGTTATAGCTTTGCTCATATATGGAAGGAAGTGGTCAAAACGGCCACCTTTGGTCCTGAATGCAAGCCTGCAGTCGTCGTGTCGTAGAATGGCGCAACGTTTCAAAAATACCAGGTGTTTGTAATAACCAGGGATAGCCCATAGAACATACCTAGTAAACAGGTCGAGATATAACGAGTGTGGTATACAAATAGTTTAGTGGAATCACTTGGTTGTAACTCTCAAACAAGGTCAAATGGGGCACTTGTTTATGTTAACTATTTTGAATGTTTTTGTGTTTCCTTTCCACCAATGAATTGGGTCCTATTTGTTACGCTACACCCTGTACATATATATATAGCCTATATTCACACACACACACACACACACACACACACA
>CABFWO010003972.1:24718-39606 GCA_902155825.1 Timema genevievae
GACCTAATTGAAACTAACTACTGCACCGTACTACCTCCGCCCACAGATTTGTAGATTAACTACACTAGATACTTTTCCTTGCACGACTTAGTGACATTAACTACACTATACTGTATCTGAGTGATATTACTCACGCTGCAGAACTTATTGAAACTAACTACTGCACCATACTACCTCCGCCCACAGAACATTGAGATTAACTACACTAGATACTTCCTTGCACGACTTAGTGACATTAACTACACTATACTGTATCTGAGTGATATTACTCACACTGCGGACCTAATTGAAACTAACTACTGCACCGTACTACCTCCGCCCACAGATTTGTAGATTAACTACACTAGATACTTTTCCTTGCACGACTTAGTGACATTAACTACACTATACTGTATCTGAGTGATATTACTCACGCTGCAGAACTTATTGAAACTAACTACTGCACCATACTACCTCCGCCCACAGAACATTGAGATTAACTACACTAGATACTTCCTTGCACGACTTAGTGACATTAACTACACTATACTGTATCTGAGTGATATTACTCACACTGCGGACCTAATTGAAACTAACTACTGCACCGTACTACCTCCGCCCACAGATTTGTAGATTAACTACACTAGATACTTTTCCTTGCACGACTTAGTGACATTAACTACACTATACTGTATCTGAGTGATATTACTCACGCTGCAGAACTTATTGAAACTAACTACTGCACCATACTACCTCCGCCCACAGAACATTGAGATTAACTACACTAAACACTTCTTTGCATTAACTACACTATACTGTATCTGAGTGATATTACTCACACTGCAGACTTTATTGAAACTAACTAATGCGCCATACTAACTTCGCCCACAGAATGTGTAGATTAACTACACTAGATACTTCCTTGGGTGACTTAGTGTGACATTAACTACACTATACTGTATCTAAGTGATAGGCCTATTATTCACAATCCAAACCCGTTTTCGACCATCAATATTAGGTCTTGAATTTAAAGCTCTCGTATTCACGAATTTGTAATTGCTTCAAGTAAAGCTCTCATGTTCTATTGGCTGGATATAGCTGAGGGTGTGTTTTTACCCTCTCTCTCACACTCCCCCAACCCCCGGGGATTCATAACTCTCGTCAACTGGAGCTTACAGTAAGTTATTATACACGCCGTGATAGATAGCTCCACTTGCACTTCTGTTCTGTAAATATTCGGGTGTCAAGTTGTCTTTATGATTTAGATTTTTTTTGAACCACGTATTATTTCCCGTTCATTTCGTGGTAAACATTATTTTATAGCTATATTAATGTGTAAAGGAAGAGTAAGGTTGAATTTATAGGAATTGTACCCGCATTTGTGTGGAGGGAGAGATAGGGGAAGACAATTTAGGATAAACCCACCCTTAGTTAACCCGGCTGGGGATCGAACCCCGATCCCCTCATCCCTCTGTTTTTAAAAACTTATTAAAATATCTAGACATATTCAATTTAAATCTAGAAGGAAATTAGATTATTTTTTATCGCTTTTTGCGGAATTTTGGGATATATAAGGTGGCAACACTGCCTTTAATATTGTGGTCAACCACCTTAACTTTTTAGTCACCGGTTAAATCAGTTTGTAAGTCGTATGTTGTTTAAGTGAAAGTATTTATAAAGTGCACGTTAGCTTATCTTATTGTCCAACACCTTAGCTCGGTAGATATCGAGTATAACTACTAAGTTAAAGGCCCCGGGTTCTATTCCTGCATGGCTGAAATACTTATGATAAGTTTTAATGTGGTGAATGTGATGAATTAATGGCTGGGGAGGGGAGGAGGTTGGGTATTTTGTCTGTTTTAGAGCTATGTTAGTTTATAAGGCGCGTTTTGATATAATCAGATGGTTCAGAAAGTGCACGACTCACTTAAACTACCCTTAATTTAAAGAAGCTGTGGAAAAAGTGGGGGGAAATTTTTTTTACAAATCTTTCTTACGTATATTTCGAACCCCAAGACCAAAACATCTGCATCATGGGCTTCATATGGGGTATAGGAGGGGGAAGGGGGTGGTATTTATGTGTTGAAAGTAGTTCTTCGATGCACAGTCAAGAGTAATGGATGATGAAGTCACAATATCAATCAATGCGGCTTAAAAAACTATCACTCTTCCTTTTTTTTCTTTTCTGAAAGGGAAGTTAATGGTATCCTCTGGTGATAGATTATGGATGGGTGTAAAGCTCCATCTGTCATTCTATTTTTGATTCTGACAATAATACTGATACATTTTTTTTAAGCACCGCGTCTTACTACCCATTCGGATTATATGCATATTTACTAATTAACTCCAATGGTTTTAGGGATAAGGAAGGTTATAATAAATCGCTTATTTTAGGAAGGAAACAAGTCCATGCGTACCTATTTTGAGATACAGTAGCCCCATGGCTTCTTTGGTGCTGACTGACAGCTCACAGCTGACAGCTGACGGCTTTGAAAAGCTACCAAACCAAAATGTGTATCCCTACGCCGAACCATATGATCTGCAAAAAATATGTGTTTAACAGCTGTCACTTCTGATAGTCAACATTCAGGTATATACCTAAATGTTGACTGTCAGAAGTCAGCTGTGAACTGTCAGTCAGCACCAAAGAAGCTATGGGGCTACTGTAGTTAAAAAAAAACTGTATAGTTCGCTTATTTTTATTCTGATGATAGCCTTGTGAACAGACAACTTGTTACTAAAGACAAGCTACACAAACTGAGTAAAAAAGCCTTTATTCTATTGGTTAGCTATTTAAGTTATTTATCAATTATTTTCTAGCGTGGACATGTTTCTTTCTTAAAACAACTAAAACATATGGACAGATTTATAACCATTTAATATTAGATTTTGACATTTCTTTAAAGATTATTATTTATACATTTATTCATGTAATATTCAGAAGTTTATTCGAAGTTATAGGACATTCAATAGGAAGTGTACTCCCATTTGCTTGAAGGCAGAGTGGAAAACCATTTAGGAAAAAAAAATCCCACTTAGTACATCCAACCTAGATTATAACCTTGATATCTCCGTTCTAGACAGTTCAGTCTACTTTGAGAGTGACTCCCTAGACCGTTGATGGACAAAGTACGGCCCGCGGACCAGATGCGGCTCGTGGACAGGTTCAATACGGCCCCGCGAAAGGATTCCAAATTCCGATTTAAAAAAATATTAAAAATAAGGAGAAACAAGGGTAAAAAAATCATTTCGCGATTGTTTGTGTTTATTTCTATTTATAGCTTATTGACCAGTGTCCAGAGATTAAATAATACGCAAGCCATCCACGACTCTCAGCTTGAATTAATTAAATTGCAATGTAACACACAATTGAAACAGTTGTTTTTCCATGTCCCAAAACTTGAATTCTACAAGTCTTTATAGAAATCAAGTTTCCCAAAATTTGATATTTCATTCCCAGAAGGCTATCGGCATGTTTGCATCATTATATAAATATATATATGTATGTATATGGGAGAAAGTGTTTTCTACCATGAAACTCCGTAAAAGTAGTGTTAGAAACAAATTGACAGACGGTCACTTGGCTTCACTTCTGAGAGTCACCTCGTCTCAGTTGGGACCAAACTATGAAACACTTTTATAAGAACAGTCACAGTTACACTCATCACACACTTTTATAAGAACAGTCACAGTTCCCCTCATCACACACTTTTATAAGAACAGTCACAGTTCCCCTCATCACACACTTTTATAAGAACAGTCACAGTTCCCCTCATCACACACTTTTATAAGAACAGTCACAGTTCCCCTCATCACACACTTTTATAAGAACAGTCACAGTTCCCCTCATCACACACTTTTATAAGAACAGTCACAGTTCCCCTCATCACACACTTTTATAAGAACAGTCACAGTTCCCCTCATCACACACTTTTATAAGAACAGTCACAGTTCCCCTCATCACACACTTTTATAAGAACAGTCACAGTTCCCCTCATCACACACTTTTATAAGAACAGTCACAGTTCCCCTCATCACACACTTTTATAAGAACAGTCACAGTTCCCCTCATCACACACTTTTATAAGAACAGTCACAGTTCCCCTCATCACACACTTTTATAAGAACAGTCACAGTTCCCCTCATCACACACTTTTATAAGAACAGTCACAGTTCCCCTCATCACACACTTTTATAAGAACAGTCACAGTTCCCCTCATCACACACTTTTATAAGAACAGTCACAGTTCCCCTCATCACACACTTTTATAAGAACAGTCACAGTTCCCCTCATCACACACTTTTATAAGAACAGTCACAGTTCCCCTCATCACACACTTTTATAAGAACAGTCACAGTTCCCCTCATCACACACTTTTATAAGAACAGTCACAGTTCCCCTCATCACACACTTTTATAAGAACAGTCACAGTTCCCCTCATCACACACTTTTATAAGAACAGTCACAATTCCCCTCATCACACACTTTTATAAGAACAGTCACAGTTACACTCATCACACTCCTTCATTCAAGTAGTGTTAACTATCTGTTTTATCTAAGTATTTGTTAGATAATGTAGACAACTCACATTGTAAGTATTAGAATTAGATATCATTATAATACAAATACATTTTAACCAGTAAACCCATGCGGAACTTTCGTATCAACATTCCCCCCCTCCCTCCCAAAAAAAGATTTAATCTTTTGTTGGGTTGTTAAAATTAAATACTCAACGAAGTGTATACACAAAACATCAAAGAGAGTTTATTTTCGGTAATTGATAAAGAAATATTGTTAGTTTTTCCTTTTACATCAATTTTAAACAAACAATATGTTTTAACGTAAACTGATTATGCTATGTCGGAAGTCTGTAAAAAATCCTATCCACTGATACCTTATTCATAGCTTGTAATATTTGTATTAGTTGATAAAAAGGGATGTTGACAACAGAAATAATATATAGGATTATTAATATGACTTAATTGTACACTAGTTTTGTAAAATGTACCATTATAGCCTTTTAATAAACTGTGTTGGCCCAACTGACATTTGCCTTTTTTCTTTTGGTCTACTCCTCGAAAAGTTTACCCATCACTACCCCAGACCATGCGGCCACTGAGGTGGGTAAGAGTTATTAAGTTGAGATGGATGGATTTTTGTAGGTTATTAATAAAAAAAGTAATCATTTTAAGAAATAAGTCTAAGAAAAAATAACATATAAATATATACAATACAGTATGTATTTTTAACATTACATTTTATTACTTGTAGCACGCTTTGGTGGCTGCGTGGTTTGAGGCGTGTGACTCTCGCAAAAGACTGGACTTCCAATGACGGGGAGATCATGGTTCTAAATCCCAGTTGGGTGTACTTAAAGGTGATTTTTTTTTCATATATTGTTTTCCACTCACTCTCCACATAAATGAAGGTACACTTCCACTAAATTCAACCTTCCTTATTCCTAACAGATCAGCGTAAAAAGTAAGGTGCTGTGGTAAAAAATAGTAATTACAAGCCTACTCTTGTGAGCTGCTGTTATTTAACTACACTAATTGGATAGGTATGAGGAAAGTACAATTCATAGGAAATGTATCCGGATTCACGTGGAGGGAGGGTTGGTAAACCATTTAGAAAATAACACCATCACTTCCGGCTGAGATTAAAACCTGGACCTCACATATCACATCACTGACAAACTAGACCTTGACTCCGCTAAAGACGATTTAATTATTTTAATAGTCCTACACATAGTAGGGCCTATGACTAAAAGTTCGCTCCCACCGAGGCGAATCGAATCGAAGTGAAGCGATACGAATTATTCGGGGGAAATACTCTTTTCTATTCAATTCACCTCGGTTTAAGAGAAGCTTAACACTTTTTTTTAATGACAAAAATCATTTTAGTTGATCATTTATGCGTTGTTATGAGTGCGATTGATATTTCAATAGAACAACGTTTTTATCCGTTTAAAGGAAAGTACTTTATTTTTTGCTTGCACTGTATTCCACCTCCTAGCCCTCCCCCCCCCTCATAAAACACTCCCTCTCCTATGTTAGTGAAGAAATCTCACAGGAGTGATATAGCACTCTAGGGTAGGGTAGAACGGGATACTGCGTGCTCCGAATAGGTTGTGGAAGAGGGGAGAGGGGGAACAGGACAGAGTATCCAACTCACACCAAGTTTTACTAAAACCAACAAAAAATATTTCGAGCAAATTTGCAGTTACCCGCTTCGGTGGCCGCGTGGTCTAACGCGCTACTCTCGCAATAGATCAGTCTGCCGATGACGAGGAGGTTGAGTTTCTACTGGAGAACTATTTGATTTATTTTGCCCCCCCAAAAAAAGTTTTGACGTAAAAACTGAAAAAACACTGGCCTTAACTCATGTCTCCTACATTCCCACCTTAATAAAATCTAATACGTGCACCGCGTCTTACTACCCGTCCAGGCTATCAGCATATTTACATCAATGGATCAAGGGTGAGAAAAGGTAGAATTTATAGTAAATGTACCCGCATTTAATAGAGCTAGAATGATAAACCCTTTAATAAATACCACCTTCATTAAACACTTGACCGGAATTCGAACTCCTACCTCCGAGTCACCAGAAAACTATACCATGATGTGACTGACGTTTTTGTCCAGGTGGCCACCGTTGCGAGTTTATTTTTATCTTATCTTAAAACAGTTAAAATTTGCTAAAAAAAAAGCTACAACTACGGTGCATATGACTTGTCTTATGAATACATGAAAGACCTGAATATGCTATTGTGATTGGAGAATAAACTACTCCAAAAGAAAATGCCCGAGTATTTTGAAACAAATTTGTCTGTACAAAATTTGTCCTCGGTTGGGCGCTAATTGATTTGTTTTAAGTCAGAGCCTTAGTTAAGTCGGCAATGGGTATGTTTGCCAAGCAAAGGGTCCCGGGTTCGATTCCCGACATGGCAGAAAAATGTAACATTAGTGAAATGTGGGGTTCTCCTTTCATTGTGATGAATTAGCTGCTGGGGGGCTGGATGCTGTGTCTTACTACCCATTCACGTTATACTCTTAAGCTTATGTACTAATTAAACTAATGGTTTTGGGATTAAGAAGGTTATATTAAAGGAAGTGTACCCACATTTGTGTGGAGGGAGAGTGGAAAAACATTTTGGAAAAATCACCCTCAGTACACCCGATTGAGCTTCGAACCTCAATCTCCCTGTCATCGTCAGTCTAGTTTACTGTGAGAGTAGCGCGTTAAACCATGCGGCCACCGAAGTGGGTTAGATTTAAGTTGATAACTTATACAAGTTGTGTGCTGATGAAATCAGACGGTTCAGAAATTTCACGTAAAATTCTTCAAATAATTATTAAATTTAAAATAACTTGTACAGTGCACTGCACCAACTTTCTCTTTTATCTTAAAATAGAGACAAATTCTAAAAAAAAAAACGAAGCAATATACATTGTTGTAGAAACACTCCACCAAAGATCATATATGAAATAATGTACATTGTTACAGAAACATAGAGAAAAGGGAAACATCTCTCTCCATCCACCAAAGAGTATAACAATCAATTTCAATTTTCAAAGACCTCCATAAATAGATGGTACGACACAATCGCACAAAACTTCTCATTTTGTGTATTATAACTTCGAAGGTAATTTTCAAAAATAGTCTTTAAGTAAACTCCCCTTAAGTATTTTTTTTCTTCCTAAAACTAACACATCATTATGTTAAGCCCAATAATCACTTTTTATAATATATACATTTTAAGCCAGATTGTACACATTTTTTTAAAATGCAAGTTTTCAAAAGATAAAATTAGTTGAAAATAATCCTAAAATTATTTATTTATAAATATAAAAACGTATTTTATTTATCATGAAAAAACTATTCACAAATTCCCATTTTGAATTCAATCTTGAAAGTCGATTTAAAAAAAAAATTCAAATATTTCATAATTTATTACAAATAACCTACCCTTAAAATAATTTATTTTGGATGAATAAAGTTACATTATTATTGATATGTAAAATAATTACCCGATATCATTTTTTAAACCAAATGGTTAGAGCTATTTTCATAAAAATCAAACTTTACTAAAATAAGTCATTAGCTAACTACTATTAAATGATTAAAAAAACAAATCTACATAACTATTTACAATACAAACAACTTAACAGATATCCATTTTGAACCAAATTGATAGAAGCCATTTTTTAAATAGGCCTATTCAAATAAAAAAGTCATCAGTAAACTAACATAAATTGAAGGGGTAGTGTAAAAAAAATGGTGGTATAGCACCTAGATATCAAGGTTGAACAAAATCCATCAAACCGTTTTGGATCCGTGACCGGGGACAGACAGACAGACAAACACGGGGATTGACTGAATTGTAAAATACACTTTTTTGGGTTCTTGTTCGCATGAAACGTAAAAATTCATCATCTGGAGATCAATTTTTTTTTTCACGATCACAATAATTTCTCTTGATATGAGAAAGTAAAAATGAAAATAGTTTTTTAGTTCTTCGTAAAATTCATTGGAAAAAGGTTAAAAAAAATTAGTCTCTAAGTCACATTGCGTGATTTCATATGTATTAGGGTTGGCAAACTTGCGGAGGGTTAAAAAAAAAAAGAAAAGAGGGGGCTGTGAGATGGGGGACGGGGGTAAGGGGGAGTGGATGAAACCTCGGAAACGAGCAAATAATGCAAGCAGTACCTCCTTACAGTTTCATCCTCGGCCCTTACCCTTTCTACTCTACTTCCCTCTCCTCATTGTCTTTCCACCTCCATTTTATCTTGTTGCCGGCGAGATGAGCGTGTTGTGCCGAAACCAGGGAGGATATAAACCGGAGAGGAATTGATCTTGGCTCCACACGGGGCCAACTACAGGCAGGGGATGGACGATGCCGCCATCTTGTTGGTTCATGACGGTGTTTATATTTCAGTTCAGTTGGAGATGGACCAAGAATGTACTTTGGAACCAAATGAATCATGGAATTAAATATCCTCTTTCACCTCATAATATGATATTCCCTGCCTCACATCAGTCCACACAGTTCCTGATTAATACTAGTCTGGGCAGTTCCTGATTCATACTAGCCGGGCAGTTCCTGATTCATACTAGTCTGTACAGTTCCTGATTCATACTAGTCTGGGCAGTTCCTGATTCATACTAGTCTGTACAGTTCCTGATTCATACTAGTCTGGGCAGTTCCTGATTCATACTAGTCTGTACAGTTCTTGATTCATACTATTCTGGGCAGTTCCTGATTCATACTAGTCTGGGCAGTTCCTGATTCATACTAGTCTGTACAGTTCCTGATTCATACTAGTCTGGGCAGTTCCCGATTCATACTAGTCTGCACAGTTTCTGATTCATACTAGTCTGTACAGTTCCTGATTCATACTAGTCTGGACAGTTCCTGATTCATACTAGTTTGCAGAGATCCTGCTTAATACTAGCAGGCATAACTCCTGCTTCATATCAGTCTTAGAAGTTCCTCTCCTGTGCTAGATCCTCCGTGCTGAAAACACAGCCGGCTGGAAGCTGTTACTCCAGAGAACTGGAGACAGAATGGATTGAAACAAGGAACGAATTTCAACTAATGAAAAAGTAAGGCGAGTTTTTTTTTGTGCCCAAGCTGATGAAACGAGATAAACTCGTTGCTGAGGGGAAAGAAACTGATATAAACTTTCGATAATATCGTATTCATCTTGATAATAGGAAAGGTTATTTTAGTGCAATGATAAAAGTTTTAAATACACTTTATTATAGTCATTATTTTAATTGATAGACTACTTAATGCTACTACTTTAAAAACCTCTCTCACTTTAGATGAGAAATAAGAACAAAGTTTTTTTTGTCAGCACCGCATTTTACCTCAGACTGTACACCTATGGAATAATTACGTTAATCTGCTATGGATGAGTAAAGTTGAACTCAAAGGAAATGTACACGCATTTGTGTAGCGGCAGAATAGAAAACTATTTAGGAAAATATAGCCTTGGTTCACCCAACCGGGATTCGAATCCTGATTTCCCCGTCATCGACAAGCTAGTCTATTGAGAGTGTGACGCGTTAGACCATGCGGCCACCGAAGCAGCTGAAAATTAAATTATAGAAGGATGAAACAAGCTCGTTTTCGGAGACGTTTAAGCCGAAATGTCTCAGTTATGATATTAAATTAGTCTAAATGTTTGGAAACATAGATTTGGCTTTTCTTAAACAAATAAGGTTTTTTTTAAACAGAGGCTTTACAAAAAAATAATCCAATCATTGCGGATTATTTGAGTGGATTTGTAAATTCAGATCTGCCATTCTCATAAGAAACGCCACGGTATGAAGATATTTCCTCTCAACTAGATGATGCCCTTGATGTAAATTTAAAATAAATTCCTCCCAACGCGAATATTATATACCCTTGTACTAAGACTACTATATATATATCTTATTCTTTCTCTCTTTAAAGGTGTGACATGCTTTCTCCTTTTCCAACAGTCCCCTCTTGCAGTGTTAGTTGAAAGAAAGGGGAGATTAAGGGGGGGCCAATCCCCCAAAGAGGGATTAAAAAATATATACACACGTAGCTCCCTCAAGTGAGGTTCATTTTTCCTAGATTAAATTTCCCGACGCGCGATGGAACCGGTACGCACAGTTCCGCACAAACATAATTTGAAGTCTCTCTGAATTAAATCCCTTTCAAAGATTGTGTTTAAAAGAAAAAGCTTTAATAGAGTGCTTATGGGAGACTTTAAAAAAATTAAATTTCCTAGTAACGGGCTTTAATCAACGTTTTAGTTATCAAGTACAAGCAGTTTGAGCAAACTTTTTTTTTTTGCACAAAAGAAAATTAGTTTTTTTTCTATAAAAAATATATAATGGTCAAAATTATGTCGGTACTATTTTGTTGGTTTCATGCATGTCTACTGATTCATACCAGCTATATGATTTAAATTTAAGATACAATTTTATAGTCTAAATTTAACTTTGAGAAGTAAATAGTTTTAAATTCTAATTTGTATTTATTTTTTATTATTTACATATTTTGAACAAATACTGTATTACTAAGTAACATAGTCAAAATATACACTATATTACGGGGTTAAATTTCCAAAATTATAGTTTGTGAATGTCATTTTTTAAAGTACCTACTTATATTTAATTTGAGAGTGTCAATCATTTAAACTTTAAAAATAAATTAATTATAATATTTACAAGTAAAATATTAAACCTTTAAAAGAAATATTATAAAGCGCACGCTTGTTTTTATTGTGAAGGTTCTGATGGATTTTTCACAAATATGCAGCCTATTTTGAGTAAATTAATATTTAATTTGAATGACAATAATTTATTGTCATTCAAGCACGATAGTTTTAACTATGCGTTTCACTAGTGGTGTAAATTTCAACTAAAGTGTGTCAGTGTCATACCAACACTGATGTTTCTATTTATTTAATTTTAAAGCATTGGCCTTTTTAGTAATATTAATCATGCTAACGATCTAGTTTATTTTTAAAGCGTCTAACGCCGTACATTTCGCAGATTGGCTTCCCGCGCAACAAGCATGGTTTGCAACTAGACTAAACTATAGGCGCTTTCGTATCTGTTGGTTTTTATTCTGTGGCCATAAACTACTTTGTTTATTTATTATTATTGGGAAGTTAAATCACGCTATACATTTCGGTGTGCTTTTATTTGTGATGTGTGGATAAATTATGGAAGAACGTTAATTTTAATCAATGTTTAATATAACAGAAAACATAGTTTTATTTGTAATCTTGAGTGTTAGCTAATAGATACCCCAACTATCTAATCCAAGTGGCCAATCTTAGTCTATAGTTATTAGGTCAGTACATGTTTTATTTTAGTTAATTTAGTCTTGAAAAATGTCAATGGAAATAAATTTGTAAAATCAATTTGCCCTAAACATGTTTCAAGTACCTTTAGCTCGAAAATAAAAACAATAGGTAAAAAAAGTACGTTATCAAACTGCAATGGAATCTTTTTTTAAATGTGTTCCATTTTTTAAAATGTCAAGAAGATTTTCGTACAGGAGGCATTGCCTACCTTGTATGTATGTATGTATGTATATATATGTGTGTGTATGAGTTTAGGTGGAGCTGGTTTAGTTTGGGGGGAAGGAGCGTTTTCATTGGCTCGTAAAGTAACAATCGCGCTTGGTTTTATGACGTCATCATCTCAACTCAGCTACCTTATTCTGCTGCTTCTGTGTGAATTGCCTCTGTACAGTCCCTTCCCATCAACACAGGGGTACTCAACTGTTGTTAAGCAAGATAGGGTTTTGATGCAAGTTAGTCAATTGTAACACGAGATATTGGATCTAATTGAGGTATTTCACCATCTTTGCTTTCAGGCTATGTTTAATAGAATGACGCCGTTGTAATGGAATTAATATGTTATGAAGCATATTGTTGACATGAGTAGGGGTCAAAATCTATGTTTTAGCTATGGAGAACTTTGTTTATTGGTAAAATATTGTAAACTATAGGCCTACATTTTGACTTGCATATTATTTTTGTAGACTCAAAATATCATATTGTATGTAATAATTAATTTTCGAGTTTAACAAAAATCAAGATGGTTGAATTTGTTGTCAATCCAACGGTCTTGGGCTCTATTCACGGTAAGGTTAGAAGATATTTGGTTGTGAGACTACCTGCTTCGGTGGTATAATGGTCTAAGGCGTCACTCTCGCCATAGACTTGAGTGACGATGACGGGGAGATCAAGGTTAGAATCCCGGTTGGGCGCACTAAGGGTGGATTTTCCTAAATAATTTTCCACTCTCCCTCCACGCAAATGTGGGTGTGCTTTCTCTAAATTAAGCCTTCCTAAGCTCTAACACATCAGTGTAATTAATGTATAGGCGTGTAACATGAACGGGTAATAAGACTCGGTGCTAAAATAAACCTCTCTTCATCCTGTCTATTTATATAAATGAGTGTAGTTTGTGGATAGTCCATTATGATGAGATATACCGCAATTAATAAACTATTTTGATTGGAAAAACAGAGTAAATTTAAATTATCTCGTTATAAAAGGGATATTTGGTAAATTTAAAAAAATTATTAAACCTCTGTGGCAGATGAATAGCACAAAAACATAATTATGGGGATAGTGTGGTCGATCACAAACCTAGGAGACTCTCATTCAATTCCAGATGGTGATGGAGAGCGCATTTTCTATGTATATAGACCAATGTTAACCAAACTGTAGCACACGTACCCTCCACAGGTAGGCGAAGGGGTTTTAAGGGATTAAGTGAAACCATTAAATTTTATTAATCATAAATCACCGACAGCAAGTCTGTTAAAACAAATCGACCCAGATTTTTGACGTGATATCAAGGCTTTGTTTATCGTACCACTAAAACTTTATTAAAATTTGGGAAATACCGTTTATAGATTACAATATACTAGGTATTTTTTTTTACTAAGAGTTGGAAGGTTTAGGCTGGTTAGGCCACGGTCTCGAAATAGGTACATGACTGACCAAAGTTTGGGAAACACCTACCTATACCTATCTTATTAATAAAAATCTAGAAGCTAGGGTTGTTTGTTAAGTATTAGCCATACTCTGATTATATTAAGTTAGTTTGTAAATCATGTGCTCATATAATCTGTGTTTGTTGGTTTTTGGAAAATAAGACTTGGCCTATTTGTTAAAATAAATGGTACGGTGTGCTACACAGACTTTCTCTCTCTTTAGTCTTAAAATAAGGACATTTACAAAAAAAAACGCGTAAAATTTGTGAAACCAAATAATATATACTGTTGCAGAAACACCCCATCAAAGATTATAAATGTATTAATATACACTGTTAAAGAAACATTGAGAAAAGATAAGCATGTATGCCCACTGCAGAGTATAACAATCGAACCCGCCTCGGTGGCGTAGTTGGCTAACACGCTAGTCGTGTTGAGCTCGACCGCCGAGGACGGGGAGATCGAGGTTCGAATCTCGGTCGGGTGAACTGGGGGTGGTTTTTCCTAAATGGTTTTCCACTCTCCCTCCACGCAAATGCGGGTTCACTTCCTCTAAATTCAAACCTCCCAATTCCTAATCCATTAGCGTATTTAGTACTTAAGCGTATAAATCGAACGGGTAGTAAGACGCGGTGCTAAATAATAATAATAATAGTATAACAATCAATTACATATTTCAAAGTATTCGCTAAAAATAGATTATATTGTTTGCTTATAGCCAACCAAAAATATTATTTGTATTATAAAAATATGTTCTATATTAAATTATTTTTAATTTTAACAGTAGTACAACTTTACAATTATAAGTTATTTCATATCTCAAATAGTTGTAGAGATGTGATCGAAATTGTAAATTTCTGCGTAAGTATCCTTAATGTTATTTTCATGAACAAAAAAATGAAAATTGCCATTTTGATTTTAATATTATACAATATCTAAATACAAAATTTAATTAAAATAATTAAAGTGGCTTTAGAGATAATCGATTTTTTTTCTCTTTTTGTCTTTCAGTAAACTACCCTTAATTTTAGGGTTAGATATCTCATTCCAAAAATTCCTTGGGGGTACCTTATGTGAAACCTAAATACCAAGTCTTAGCCCGATCGGTAAAATGGTTTCGGTTCTAGTTGTAGATAAATATGGTCGGGCGGCAACCCAGAAACCAGTTTTTCTGTTTCAAGGGGTCGTGAAACGTCGACATTTATCAAAATCTCGAGTTGGGTTGTTTTGACGATAACAATACTTATATATCTTCAAGGTGTCGAGATAAAGTAAAAAACGTAGTCAAACATTCATGTCAAATTCAGTGAAAAATATTAATATGTGTATTTCTTTATGAACGTGACTATACTATGTAGGAAGCGAAGAGAAGACGAACCAAGAGGGGGAAAAAAAGGGGGGGGGGGGGGA
>CABFWO010003972.1:52640-70711 GCA_902155825.1 Timema genevievae
ACGAGGAGATCTAGATTCGAATCTCGGTTAGATATACTGAGGTTTTTTTTTCCCTAAATGGTTACCCACTTTCTTTCTCCACGCAAATGTGGGTACACCTCCCTTTGAATTCAACCTTCCTCATTCCTAGCACATTAGCGTGAATCTACATAAGCGTATATTCCGAATGGTTAGTAAGACGCGGAGCTAAAAAAACCTAAAGCGCCATTTCCTTATTTTTTAAACCACGTCTTACCATCCATTCAGGTTAAATGCACATGTACTAATCACGCTAATGTGTTAGGTATGAAGAAGGTTGAATTTAGAAGAAGTGCACCCACATTTGCGTTGAGAGAGAAAGTGGGAAACCATTTAGCAAAATAACTCTTAGTACATCCGACCGAGATTTGAACCTTGATCTCCCCGTCATCGGCAGTCTAGTACTGCGAGAGTAGCGCCTTAGATCATGTGGCCACCGAAGCGGGTGATGATGAGGAAGGTTGAATTTAAAGGAAGTTTACCCGAATTTGCGTGGAGGGAGAGTGAGGTGGGAAATATACATCTTCATTACACTCGACCGGGATTCGAACCCTAATCTCCCCATCATCGGCAGGCCAGTCTAACACGAGAGGGACGCCTTAGACCATTCGGCCACTTAAGCGGGTCATTAAGGAGATTATGTATGCATGGATCACGGGAAATTTAACGTTAACGTAACGTAATGATTCCCATAGTATTTTTTTAATGGAAACTATAGGGCCTAATGATAACTTAAACGTGATGTTTAGTTCACTTAACGTAAGAGCTATCCAGAGGGGTAGACATTTCACGTTACCTTACGTCGATTGAAGTGTACCACGTGTTCCTGTCAGCCAATCATGTTGCGAGCAACGCCAACGCGTATATTTTAGTATTTCATTTGTTTGGTTGGAGTGCGCGGATTTCTTCGGTATAGTTTGTCTATCCGCGTTTCACAAACAACAAATCATCGTGGCCTCTCTTCTTACGTTATATTTTGTAGCTCCGGTAAGCTTCCATTACAAGTACGTAATTACAGCCTAATTAACCCCAGCTGCTTTAATTTTAATGAACAATTTGTTTTCTAACATTTCAAATTTATTTGAGGTCCTTTTGACTGTCCCAGGGATAGCGTGGCTGGTGATCACAGCCTTAGTACTATAGTGACATCCCCTGATACTTGAGGTCCTCTTGACTGTCTCAGGGATAGCGTGGCTGGTGATCAAAGCCTTAGTACTACTATAGTGACATCCCCTGATACTTGAGGTCCTCTTGACTGTCTCAGGGATAGCGTGGCTGGTGATCAAAGCCTTAGTACTACTATAGTGACATCCCCTGATACTTGAGGTCCTCTTGACTGTCCCAGGGATAGCGTGGCTGGTGATCACAGCCTTAGTACTATAGTGACATCCCCTGATACTTGAGGTCCTCTTGACTGTCTCAGGGATAGCGTGGCTGGTGATCAAAGCCTTAGTACTACTATAGTGACATCCCCTGATACTTGAGGTCCTCTTGACTGTCTCAGGGATAGCGTGGCTGGTGATCACAGCCTTAGTACTATAGTGACATCCCCTGATACTTGAGGTCCTCTTGACTGTCTCAGGGATAGCGTGGCTGGTGATCAAAGCCTTAGTACTACTATAGTGACATCCCCTGATACTTGAGGTCCTCTTGACTGTCTCAGGGATAGCGTGGCTGGTGATCACAGCCTTAGTACTATAGTGACATCCCCTGATACTTGAGGTCCTCTTGACTGTCTCAGGGATAGCGTGGCTGGTGATCAAAGCCTTAGTACTACTATAGTGACATCCCCTGATACTTGAGGTCCTCTTGACTGTCTCAGGGATAGCGTGGCTGGTGATCACAGCCTTAGTACTATAGTGACATCCCCTGATACTTGAGGTCCTCTTGACTGTCTCAGGGATAGCGTGGCTGGTGATCAAAGCCTTAGTACTACTATAGTGACATCCCCTGATACTTGAGGTCCTCTTGACTGTCTCAGGGATAGCGTGGCTGATGATCACACCCTTAGTACTATAGTGACATCCCCTGATACTTGAGGTCCTCTTGACTGTCCCAGGGATAGCGTGGCTGGTTATCCCGCAGCCCTGGAGATTGGAACTCACCCCCCTACTCTCTTACTCCTCGTGGAGAGTGTTCGTGCTGCTGTGCTCCGTCCCTAGCGCCGTCACCGCCCTCTACTTGGCGAGGGTGCTGCCTGAGAGTCCCAAGATCCTGCTGGTTCAAGGTCGAGAGGAGGAGGCCTTGAGGATCCTGAGACGCGTGTACTCGCTCAACTCCGGCCACCCCTCGGACCAATACAAGGTACTAGACAGAAGGCACAGCATCATCAGGGTCATAAACCCAAGGGGAAATCCCCGACAGAAACGTCAAGGAATTTTATTTTAATACCAGCAGAAGCACCTGAAGTTACCCCAAGAATCCGCGCAATATATTGCGTGGTTACCCCGGGCAACGCTTTGCTCCAAAAGAATAGAAAAAAAAAACATTTTATTGCTTCCAAACAAGTTTTTAATTCATTAAAAAAATTTAGTAAAAGATTTTTAAAATTCCAGGTTTTAAGTATTGTTTGCGCGCAAGGGCTACTATAATTTTAAAATTTGTAACCTCTACCTGGGGTATATATCTCACGAAATTCTCATTACAAACAGACAAACTCCTAATTTATTTATATAGATTAAATAGTACCTCTTGAACCAATTTGAAATATAACTTTGGTTTTGGGAGTTTTTTTGTTTAGTTTTTTAATTTAGCAACGTGTCTTAATACCCTTTCGAGCTATACGGATATGTATCAGACACGCTAATGTGTTGGAGGTCATCCTTAAATTATGTAAGGCTATTTTCGGGGGTAGATTTAGGGAGCTCGGCATTTTCTTACGTTTTATTACAAGGGAGGGAGAGGTTTTGATAATGAAGGCTTTGGCCAGTGTTTTGTTGATGAAAGATCTAGCAGTGTTTTGTTAATGAAGGATCTGGCCAGTGTTTTGTTGATTAAGGATCCAGCCAGTATTTTGTTGATGAATGATCTGACCAGTGTTTTGTTGATGAATGATCTGGCCAGTATTTTGTTGATCAAGAATCCAGCCAGTATTTTGTTGATGAAGAATCCAACCAGTATTTTGTTGATGAAGGATTCGGCCAGTGTTTTGTTGATGAATCCAGCCAGTGTTTGGCTAATGAAGGCGGTTTGTTTGCGACCGTCCAGGTGAGGTGGGTTGTGTTGGACTCGTCCGAGGTGAGGGCGGCGCCCGTGACGGGGGGTAGGAATACCCCCTCGGTCGTGCTGAGGAGCGTGTGGCGACAAACGGCGCCCCTGTTCCTGCCTCCTCACTTGAAGAACACCGCCATTGCCTGTCTCATGCAGTTCGCCTTCTATTCCACGTGAGTACACTAGCAGACCATTGCAAACATTGTGTCTCAGGCGTGAGATCGGAAAATGCACGTTAAATACCCCGACTAATAATTATATTAGAATTTGTTTACCTCGGGTGTTCCCCTCGCAGATCCATCGGCCTCGTCCAGTGGCTCCCCAAATATGTTCAACGACATCGCCGAGTACTACTCTCGCCATTCCGAGCCCCCGTCCGACATTTGCGCGGCCATCGGGAGCGTCAGTGACGCCGTCGCGACAAACAGTTCGACCAGCTTCGCGGTCTTAGGGAGCTTAAGTGACGTCCTAGGATCCGTCGTGGCAAACAGTTCGACCGAAGTCACGTGCCTGGCTACCGTCAGCTGGGACATGTTCAAGAACTCCATGATCCACGGGTCAGCATCTGGTGTCTTCTACGTCCTGGGCGGTCTCCTGATCAACCTCGCGGGGAAGAAAAACTTGTTGTGTGAGTGGGAAATGGACTTTTACTAGATACACTTTTAAAGAAAACCTTTTATGATTCTTCAGTCTGTATTGCTACAGTCCAATTTTTTATAGGAAGAGCCTTCCTTACCTGACAGCTAGAAAAGTTACAAGATATACTTTCACGTATTCATACGTCAAGTGATGTTATCTAAATCTGTCACTTTCTATATATATATATATATATATATATATATATATCATCAACTTTGATTTTGGTAGGAATCCCATTTTGAAAGGTCTTTTATCCAACCAAATTACCAGCCTCGTGGTATAGTGGTCAGACCTGCTGACCTAGAGGTCCTGGGTTCGATTACGGCTGGTTCCGGGGGATTTTTCTTAAGAGGGGAATAAATTTCCATGGTCACCAGAGTTTGGTTAATTAGGCTCAAGTTAGGTTTAAGTTTTTCCACTGGTTCCACACCCTCGTACTCACAATCCCCCTCACGCTCACAATATTCCTCACACTCACTATCACCATCACCTCATCTCATCGGGACATGGAAAGAATCTCCACGGAAAGTATGTAAGATTAGTATATTCGGAGGTCCTCTGAGAAAAGATATATTAGTACAGGCTAATCTCCGCAAACTGAGATATAGATAGATTTAGCCACGACATGCCATTATTATTATTATTATTATTACCAGTATACAATAGGATTCTGGTACGTAGTAAATCCTACCATAATCATGGTATATAAATACAATAACATTAATTATTATTATTAGCACCGCGTCTTACTACCCGTTCGTGTTATACGCACTTACGCTAATGTGTAATGGTAGGATGATTGTGAGATGAAATGGAGGACCTACAGTTTAACGTGGAATCCGAACCAACGGTGGAGGCCTGGTATTACTCACATTCACAAGTTGTGATTAATACACGTCTCGTCAGAGGTGAAGGAAGGGTTTGGCGATCAGATAAATCTGTGCCGGGACCGAGGATTGAACCCCAGATCCCCAGCACACAAGTCCGACACCACCACCAGGTCAATAATAACATTAATAATATACCGAAATATTAGTATCGCTGACCACAAAAAACTATGTCTATACTTTCTAAAAGGCCTTTCCTGTCCAAACAACTCTATTGTAGCTAATGGAATGCCCTTGTTTATAAAGACGCGGAAGTGCTGCTGGCCACGGGTTGCGGGTTGGGCCTTTACTTCGTGGTGACCACCACGTGGGTGCTAGTCCTGTCCTGCTTGTTCGTCGCCCTACTCTTCTCCTGCATCGGCATCCTCAACTGTATCGTCGTCGACATCTTCCCGACACACCTCAGGTACGTTCCCAAAAACACGTCTCCCCCTTGTGGACTGCGCCACACGCCGACATGACTGTCATATCTCTGGTTTGGGATCCATTGTTTCCTATGTTGTTCTATAGATGTGTAAGAGGCCTGATATGGAGAATAGAAGTGTCCACGAAGTGTAAGGAAGTGTTGTACAGGGCGTACTTTGTACCTTTTGCCACATACGCAGCAGAAACATGGACATTGAATGTGAGAGATTAGGAAAGTGGAGGCCATGGGAATTAAGTTTGTGAGGAGCATGTTAGATGTCACAAGGAGAAACAAGATTAGGATTGAAGTTATCTGGGAGAGAGTGGGGGTACAGGGAGTACATGAGATAGTAGAGGAAGCAAGAATTAGATGGTATGGGAATGTAATGAGGATGTTGGAGTATATGAGATAGTAGAGGAAGCAATACTGAGATGTATGGGCATGTAATGAGGATGTAACAAGAGAAGGCGCCAAAGAAAATGATGGAAATGAAGTAAGTTCTTATGTAGGAAAAACATCGCAAGGGAATCCAAGATAGAGATGGGAGGAGCAAAACAGAAAGTGTCCCAAGTGAGAGGAGAAGAATGGAAGTGATTAAAGGAAGAAGACTGGTGGAAGAATAGAGTAAGATAGAGGCATTTTACTAAAGTGACCCGGTCACAGGCTGGAAACAGTTTATGATAATGTTTGATTATATTTCAGGGCTATGGCTCTGAGTCTCTCGCTCATGATGGGCAGATTAGGAGCCGTAGTGGGCAACCTCCTGATTGGGTCGTTGCTGGATTACAACTGCTCCTGTGTCTTCTTCGTGCTCAGCGCTCTGGTTTTAGGTGAGTCCTGTGGGATGTATGTGTCGATAAAAACGGGAACAGCCATTTTAAACATTAAATTAATAGGTATAATACCCACTTTGCAGGTCACATGGTCTAGACTGGACTGCCAATAGTGGGGAGATCGGGGTTAGAATTCCGGTTAGGTGTACTAAGGGTGGTTTTCCCCCTTTCTCTCAAATGAGGGTACATTTTTCCTCATTTAACCTGTTCATACTTAGCCAAAAGTGTTTGTATGCGGACAGTACAAATGCGTCCTAAGATGCAGTAGGGGCCTACACGAAAAACAAAGCATATTGTGTTTTATATCTAGCTCTTCCAACTAACACGGTTTTTATTATTTACACTGAGTTACACTTGATGGTTATTTATTGTTTTGTTATTTATTAATACTCTTCACCATCTTGTTTTAGGTGTATATCCTATTAAAAGTGTTACCCAAGTGTAGTTTGTTAAGAATATATTCATTAGAGCAGCATTTCTCAAACCTTTTAGCCTCAGGAACTTTTTTAACACACTAAAAAAAAATCGTAGCCCCAATAAGATTTCGTTTTGAGTGGGTTCTATTATCGATGTTTACCGGATTAGAATTTAAAACTTTGAGAAATTTTGTAAAAACACATTTATCAATTAATTGAATTTAAATCATAAATCCCTTGATAAAGAAATATATATATAATCATTATTTTTTAAACATAACCTATGTTTTTTTAAAAACAATTTTGAAATGTATCCCAAAAATCAAGCCCCACAAAGATTCTAAAGTCTGGGGGAGAGCCTGAAGGGGTGCCGGGGAGACCCAGGGCTTTTAGGAGCGCACTTTAAAAAATGCTGCATTAGTGAATGCAAAAAAAAAATTAAAATAATATTATTCTTACTCTTTCTCGACACCTCGGAACAACGATATTTTGATCGTCAAAAATATCGAACTCAAGATTTTGATAAATGTCAACGTTTCATGACCCCCCGAAACAAAAAAAGTTGTTTTTACAATGCAGTCTGTCTGTCTGTACCTTAGGCTAGAGCCTAAATTATTGTACTGATTGGGCTAAAACTTGGTATCTGGGGTTTTCATAAGTTCCCCCCGAGGGATTTATGGAATTAGATATCCAATCCTAAATTTAAGGTTAGGTTATCGAAGGGCAAAAAGAGAAAAAAAAATCGATTCCCCAGAAATTCGCTTTAACAATTTTGATTAAATTTTATATCTAAACATTGTTTATCATAATATGCAAGATGTAAATTCTCATTTTCTTATAAAAATAACTTTGAGGGCACTTTAAATGAAGGAAATTTCCCAATTTTGATAATTTCTCCGAAACTATTTGAGATACGAATTAACTTATCATTGTAAAGTTGTAGAACTAGTAAAATTAAAAATTTTTTAACTGAAATATATTTTGTGAAACCAATCTTTCTGAGCTATAAGCAAGTATAAATACTTTTTAATTCAGGTCTTAGAAAATTAATTTGATTCTTATGCTCTTTGGTGGACAAAGATTTTCTCTTTTCTCAATTTTTCTGTAACAGTGTTCCTAGTTCCCAATGCCATAGAGTAAGTAACAGTATATAACTTATTATTTCATTAGATGATCTTTGGTGTAGTGTTTTTACAACAATGTATAGACCTATTATTTCGTTTCACAAATCTTACGAGTTTTTAGTAAATATTTATTTTAGGATTAAAAAAGGGAGAAATTCCCTGTGGTGCACCGTACCATTTTTTTTAAACTGAATTTTTATCATTTTTTTTCAGCTGCTGGTGCTTTATGTTGGTTCTTGCCTCCTCCTGAGAAGACAACGCTTGCGTAGCTGAAAGAGTTGTTACTTCCCAGTCCGTCTCCAAGAGACAATTTGAGTCACTGCGCGTCTGATCGTGTTTGGTTCAACAATTCGCTTTTAATTGCCCCGTGCTACCAGAAACGCAGATATAATTTTATATTATATTTTCCCACCTCCCCGCGAATAAACCAAAAGAGAAAACAGTTTATAAATTATAAGTTATTTTGATAAACGATTAGGGTTATGTATAAACCCTATCCCGTTGTTAAATTAGGAAAACTTATTCCATAAAATGATGTTGTACCCACGAATTATGTTACTAAGTATAATTTAATTGTATTTTAATATTGAGAGCTCTTTAGCTTTTCATTATAATGCATTCGCTTCTGAGTGTGTAAATATAGTTTTGTTTAACTTGGTTGTACAAAGATAAATGAGAATCACTTTGCATGGTCAAACTACAGTCCAATTTTCATAGGAGAAACATTATCCGAGAGATAGGAAAGCTAATAAATCTACTTTCATGTATTCATGAGTCAAGTCGTGTTTTCTGCAGCTGTCACTTTTGATATATAACATAAATACCTATATAATACACTGATAATACAGTAAAATGTTTTCACTGTTGAGCACAAAAATAATGTTTGTATTTTATATCAGTATGTTTCTAGTAGAATACTACAATACTATGAATAGTAAAAATAATATTAAAAATCCAATAACCGGATGTGACATCATGATTGTCTTGGAAATAAAATGCCATGGTATGAGCCCGCAACCAAGCAATATCGACCGAGCGGCCGCCGTCTGTTGGTGACGATGGTGCCAACTTACGAGGCTAGAGAGAGTCATGTGGTCAGCACGACGAAATCTTCGGACGTTAATCTCAGTTTTCTAGACCGGAGCTGGTACTTATTTATTCAAGTCTCTCCTCAATTGTCCTCACGAGGTTGAGTTTAACATCCTTCCAGAACCAACTGCTTCACAGAAAAATCTGGAAAATCCGGGGATCGAACCCGGGACCTCTAGACCACAGAGGAGGTCATGATACGTTTAGAAATTACTAAAATATGAGCCACCCACTTCGCATGATCTAACGCGCTACTCTCGCAGTAGACTAAACTGCCGATGACTTGGAGCTAGAGGTTCGAATCTCAATCGGGTGTACCGAGGCTAGTTTTTCCTAAATGGTTCTGTCCTCTTCCTCCATGCAAATGCGGGTACACATCCTATCATCCTCATCCCTAAAACTATTATAGTAATTAATACATAAGCGTATAACCCGAACGAGTAGTAAGAGATGGTGATATAAAAAACAATAGGGGGTGAAAAGGGAAGGGGGCAGGGGATTGAGTCCCCTCTAGCTCCATTCCTACACGCCACTGTGTCTATTATCCAAGTGATAGGTCCTAACAATATGGTGCTATAATACCGCGTCTTACTACCCGTTCGGGCTATACGCTTAAGTACTAATTACACTAATGGGTTAGGAATTGTGAGGGTTGAATATGGAGGAAGTGAGCTCACATTTGCGCAGAGCGAGAGTGGAAAACTATTTAGGAACACCTCCTTCCCTCCAGTTCACCCGAGCGAGATTCGAACCTCGGACCTCCCTGTCCTCGGCAGTCTAGCTTAACATGAAACTAGCGCGTTAGCTAACTACGCCAACGAGACGGGTTTTACTACCAGTTCTTCCTGATGTAACACAGTTTACATTTGAGTTTTTATCACTTCAAATCACGTTTGAGGTGTCTTGCAAGTCCAGAGTAAAAAAGGGATATAAATTTTAACGTTACAAAACCTATTATTATTGTAAAAGATTTACTGATATAATCAGCTGTAGCGCTAGTATTATTATTGTAAGTAGATCACAATTTTTATTTATTTTTTGTCTCCGCGTCTTACTGCCCATTCGACTTTTACGCACATGAACAAATTATTCTATTGTTCTTTTAGGAATGAGAAAGATTGAATTTTAAGGAAGTGTACGTGCATTTGCGTGGTGGAAGAGTGAGAAACCATTTAGGAAAAGCTACCCACAGTATACTCGACCAAGATTTGAAGCCCAATCTCCCTGCCATCGGTAGTCCAGTCTATGGTGAGACTGACGCCTTGTGCCAATATACCATTGGAGTGGGTCGGTCGCAAATAATTGGTATATTAATTTGGTGCTTCAAGTTTTAATTAGTTGTAGTTTTGATGTGTAATAAGGTGTGGACTACACATAAGGGATACAGTATTCTTTCGGCTCTCCTTACCACTAAGCTACGAAATTCTTGTTATCTCTTGTAGACTATCAACTAAGCACAGAACTACGACCTTCTGTAGATGGTGTTTTGTTTGTTTGACATTGCGTTTCGACCGTATCATCGTACAAAGTACTAATCAAATAAAACATATTATTTTCACAATTGTTCTGTACCTTAATTTAACCACGTTAGGATGTTCATAACAACAGTACAGCCATGTACAGCCTAATACACAAGACATGATACAGTCAGTCACTCAAGGGCGGCTGCTCGCGGCGCCATCTCGAGTGGTGGCACCCTCAAGGGCGGCTGCTCGCGGCGCCATCTCGAGTGGTGGCACCAAAGCAGAGCACCAACCTAACCTAACGTAACCTGGACATGTTAAGATAATAATCCCCCAAGCCTCCGACTCATCACCTAATGTAACCACTCTCAAAAAGTTATTTTACATCTGCCATCTTGAAAAAAATAGCACCCTAAAATGGTTTTTTTTTGCAATTATTTTGTAAACCGTTCATTAAATAAAAATGATTGATATAATAAAAAATAAAGAAGAGAACATTGTCCACTAAACATGTTTTTATAATTTTCTTTCTAACCTCAAATCCAAATTCGAATCTTCAAATCACTACTGAATGTAAAATTTTTAGTTAAAGGAAAATTTTTAATCTATCTAATTTAATTTTTTTTTAGAACTTGGTGCCACTGACAAATTATATTTTATTTGTTATCTATCGCGTCATCAACAACAATATGAAACCCTCCTTTTTATTAAATTAAATATATTGCCAAGTCCGAGATCTTAGGTCAGTCGGTAGAGTGTCTGTCTACTGAGTTAAGGGTCTCGGTTCGATTCCCGGCATGGCTGAACATTTGTCATTGATGAAAATATGGGTTTACCCTTTCACATTGATAAATTAACGGCCAGGGACTGGATGTTGTGCCTGTCCTAGTCTTAAGTTAAATTATAAGGCATATGAAGCTGCGACAGGCCTAGTAATATATGGCTTAGATAAAAAACTGACCCAGGTCACAGGCTGAAAACAGAAATGGATGTAAGAAAAATTTATGTTAACACAATTTTGATCTTTTTTTTCCAACAACACAAGTCTATACAAGCCCTTTTTACCAATTGCTTAAAATTGTTATTTCAGGTCAAGGTCAAGGCCGTAGTCAGGGGTGGTTTTGGGGGTTCAAACCCCCCTGAAATTTTATTAGTAAAATATATATGGTTTTATTTATGGTTTAAACAATATCAAAATCAAGGTACAAGCACAAATTAGGGGACTGTGTTACCATAAAAAACACTTCAAAGAGCTTCTATAACTTTTTATCATTTAGAATTTTTTCTAGCCTCCGGCAATTGGGAAGTGTGCCCACCAAACCCCCCCTGAAATTATTGGCTGGCTACGATCTTGGTCAAAGTCTTCATAATTGTGTTTGAGATATGTTTTTGAGATTTTTACCAATCTATAATCTCTCGAATACATCAGGATTTTAACTTTTCATCTCAAATTTAAAATAAATGAAAAAAACCCTGAGTGATGAGCTAATCGAATTTTTAGTTAAATGGGGCGTACCGGTGAACACACGAACAAGGCTGTCCATCACGTTTTTTTCTACCACCATATCTCCCTACCAGTTCGTCTTATACGCATTATGTACCAATTACGCTATTGAGTAAGGAATAAAGAAGGTTGAATTTAGAGGTAGTGACCCGCATTTGCGTGGAGGGAGGGTGGAAAACCATTTAGGAAAACCACCTTCAGTATACCCGGCAAGGTTTCGAACTTCAATCTCCCTGTCATCGGCAGTCTATTCTAATAAGAGAGTGACGCCTTACACCATGCGTCCACCAAAGTAGGTCATTGCGTATTGTCTGGTTTCTCGGTCACTAAGGGGGGATGACTAGATGTACTGAGATGGTTTCTATTTGGTGGTTTCCCACTTCACTTTCACGCAAATGTGGGCACACGTCCTCAAATTCTTCCTTCCTCGTTTCTATTTCATTGGCGTGGTAGGGTAGTAAAACGCGGAGTATGGAAAAATAAAACTTATATATATATATAATATATAAGTATTATTATCGATTTAACCAAAAGAGAAGGAATGAAAGGAGTAAGGGGAAGAAATGAAACATAATTAGTGCAGAGTGAGGAAGGTGAAATTAAAAGAGAAATACAATTTATTTTGTAAAACTCCAGCCTTCATCCGGATGAGATTTGAAACGTGAACTTTGATATCTATTTGTCGTTGATCGTTCAGGTCTCAAGTTGTGTGCGTTCGACTGTAGGTTGAAATGGTGCAATAATTCAATCTTGAGACGCACGACCGCGTGTCGACAAGACATGAAGTCACGTTGAGTAGGGTAAGACCTCGTGTATCTCCACAGTATCTCCGGGACTACAGCAGGATGGGTGCTCCGACAAGTATCTCTCAGGGTAATCTCAAGTTTGGATAGATAGATACATAAGAAATAAAAAAACTTATATGAGTATTTATATTAATATTTTTTTATGTAAATAATATGGATTGAATAGTTAAAAGTTAATTGACAATAATAATTTAAAAAATTAAACAAAATTCTGACGAAAAATAATTTGAAAAATATTTCAGTGGTTGAATGGTCTAACTAGTGCATACCTATCGCAATAGATTGAAATGTGTGTGACGTGGATATCGGGGTTAGGTTCTAGGTCAGGTGTATTGAGGTGTTTTTTTTTATCTCCCTCCACTCAAATGCATGTACATTTCCTTTGAACATAACCTTACTAATCCCTTAAAAGTAATTAGTTCATAAGCGTATAACCTGAACGGGTAGTAAGACGTTGTGCTAAAAAAAAAGTTAAAGTTAATTTATGTATAACCCGAACGGGTAATAAAAAGCCGTGACTAAAAAAAGTTTTAAACTGTCACAAATAAAATATGTATAAAGTATTATGTTTGTTTATTTTGTCAAGGAAAGGGCGGAGCATTTGATCCCAAGTTAGTTCCATTCGAGAATGCTATCGCTCTCACAGGTACGTAGATAATTAATGTTTGTGCTGTACTTATAAGGGGTGCGTTTATTACACGATTCTGTTCGGGTTCGATTCTCGGTATGGCCGAAAAATATATAATTGGTGATGTGAAGATTTCCCCTTTCACAGTGATGAACTAACGGCCGTGGGATGGATGTTGTGTCAGTTCAAGATTAAAGTTAGTTTGTAATTCGTGTTTTGATATAATCAGTCGGTTCAGAAAGTGCACGTTAAAATACCACAAATAAATTAAAACAATAAAAGAGATTTTACACGATATTTAAAGAATAAAGTAGTACATAAGTAAAGTGAGTATGAGTTTCTGTTCGATTTTTTAAAATAAGCCCTGGTTTTTACATGAAGTCCATTTTCAACCACCAACATTGATTGAAAGTCATTAAAATTCAGCATTCTATAAATATGTATTTTATTTATTTATTTATTTTAAAGTGTATATAAAACGCTATCTTACAACAGTACTTCCCAATGTATTACTGTATAATTTCTCTCTACACTATTACAAATTGTAATTTGTTTTTTACTGCCATTGTTGGCAGCATCAGTTTCCAGTTTTCAAATAAAGGACTTCCTATAAAAATCACAATTTATGTATTGGTTGATTCCAAGACCATACTAAACCACTGGGACTAAAATAAAACATTCCATTTCCCTGTCTATTCACACCTCGACCAAATCAGTTATTCTGTCACTTCGTTAAAAGAATGAGTGGTTAAGACGTCGACATTTTCGCTCAATATAGTAATGAGTGAGGGACTCAAGAGGTAAAGGGGGGGAGGGAGGGGCGCCTTTTGCTGTCTTAAAAGAACAACAAAAAATTAAAATAATGTTTATAAAAAAGTGCGTAAAATGTTCGGACATATTTGATTTTGTACTTATTTCCTTTAACCTTTACGGTGGCTTTTGTCACTGGTAGGACAATTATGCTGTTTACAGATGGTACACTTGCTTCTTAACTTCAGACACCAAATTGTGCAACTCTTGTAATGCGGCGTTAAGTTGTGTAACAATATAATAATCGGTTACACAACCTCATAAGTGTTGTTGAAGGTCACGGTAAGTTCCTCTACCTCTTGTTACAATTAGTGTTGTTGAAGGTAATGAAAAGTTCATTCACCATTTGTTATAATTGTTGTTGAAGGTCACTCCAAGTTCCTTCCCCACTTGTTATAATTAATGTTGAAGGTCACTCCAAGTTCCTCCACCTCTTGTTATAATTAATGTTGAAGGTCGTGGAAAGTTCCTCCCCCACTTGTTATAATTATTTTTGAAGGTTACTCCAAGTTCCTCCGCCACTTGTTATAATTGTTGTTGAAGGTCACGACAAGTTCCTCCACCTCTTGTTATAATTAATGTTGAAGGTCACTCCAAGTTCCTCCACCACTTGTTATAATTGTTGTTGAAGGTCACGACAAGTTCCTCCACCTCTTGTTATAATTAATGTTGAGGGTCGTGGAAAGTTCCTCCCCCACTTGTTATAATTATTTTTGAAGGTCACTCCAAGTTCCTCCACCACTTGTTATAATTGTTGTTGAAGGTCACGACAAGTTGCTCCACCTCTTGTTATAATTAATGTTGAAGGTCATGGAAAGTTCCACCATCTCCTGCTGGTGGGATGCGGTCTTTGTTTTGCAACATTCATGTTCCAGTCCCTGAGCTCGGCTTACTTGCTCCCCGCGGCCGCCTGTGACTTTCAAATGACCGTACAAGACAAGGGTTTGCTCAGTTCCATGTTCTACGTGGGTAAGTGAACTTCCCGTCATTGGTTTTACAAGCTTTTGGTTGAATTAATCAACAGACGAGATGCTGAAGTCAACTAAAGGTGAAGCAAAAATGTAATGAATATACTGGTTTCATTAATCTAGGTTATCTTGGATTATTTACCCCAGCAATTAAAACCTAATCCGTGGAAAGAACTATAGACTAATAGTTCCAAATGTTTGTTTTAAACGTCCTCTAAGTGTGTGTTCTTTCGTAGGTATGATATGCAGCTCCCACATGTGGGGCTATCTAGCGGACACATACGGCAGAAAGAAGGTACTCATTTGCGGCATGCTGATGGATTCGATTTGTTCCTTCTTCGGGAGTTTCTCGCACGCGCTCTGGCTTTACCTCATCGTCCGTTTCTTCAACGGGGCCCTGTAAGTCCGCAGTCATCTCGGTCGATTCACGGGCAGGGACGTAAATATTGAGTACAATGGAACATGAGTTAGGAATGAGGATTGTTGAATTTAGATGACGTTTACCCATATTTTCTTGCAGAGAGAGTAAAAAATAATCTATGGAAAACCACCTTCAGTACATCCGTCCGGGATTAAAACCCCGGTCTCCCCGTCATCGGCAGTCTTGTCCAGTGGTATTCAACCTGGGGTACGTAAATACATATTAGGGGGTTATTATTATTACTATGTGTTCTTTCTTACGACAGATCGATTCCTTTTGTCAGTGAACTTAGACCGCCAATGCACCCTGTCCTCTGCCTCTTTCTTCAGCTCGCAGAATTTTCTTCTTTCCTTCAAGTCATCCAATATTTGAATCCTCCTCCTTCCTAAGCTCCTCTTTCCTTCTATTACGTCGTGCAGAAGACAGTTCTTCCTAAGGATGTGTCCGATCCAGTTTACTTTGCACCGAAGAATCACATCCAAAATGGTTCTCTTCTCACCCACTCTTCTTAGGACTTCTTCATTTGTCTGTCCACCTGATCTTCTAAAGTCTTCTGCAGCCCTACACTTCAAAGCTCTCCAAGTAGGGGGTTGATAAGATTTAAAAAACACGCACAAGTATATTTCTCATTTCAAACTTACTATACAGGGTGGGGCGGAAACAACTATACGATATATGTTGAGGAAAGTGATGGACAACGTGCTGAAGTTCGCCTGAAGTCCGATGGAACTCACCCGAGTGACATTATATCACAAAAGTGAAAAAGTGTATTATGAAGTTTGCTTTTATTTAGCTAGTGAATATTTATTTTCAAGTTACTAATCATCTCATTGTTTTGGCCTTATCCTGTACTATACATTAGATTAGATGCAAATTATAAAATATGCATAAATTACATTATGCACTAACAATTTTGAGGTACAAAGTGGAAGAGAAATTATATCTGGGAGTATGCAAACAAAAGGTTGAATATCACTGGTGTAGTATATTGCGAGAATGGCGCCGTGGATCAGACCATTTGAGCACCAAAACGGGTCAAACTTTTATTGCTATCAACATTGATAACATTTTACTATGTTATTTGTGTTATTCTATAGGTATTGATAATATCTATCAAAAGTGACAGTTGCAGATCATACGACTTCACGTATGAATACGTGAAAGTAGACTATTAACTTTTCTATCTGCCAGATGAGGAAGGCCCTTCCTATCAAGATTGTGTTGGTGGTTTTTCAGAATCTGCCCCAATTCCAACGTGCTCTTCGCCTACCTGGGTGAGTTCCACTCACTCTTCTACAAGAACTAGAGCGATAATCTTCCTCAACATTTCCATCATGCTCGGAGCGACCATTCTCCCAGGTGAGCCATTGTTGTGTGGGGTTTAAATACACATTGTTACGAGGAATGGGGCCAGCCTCTATCACTCCGCAATATTTATTGGGTTTTTTGGTAAATTTTTAAGAAAAAAAATTCTGCTTTTGCTACTTGGCTGCAATTTGTTATTAACAACTTTTAATCATCGATATCCAAGTTGCCCGCTTTAGTGGCTGCATGGTCTAATACGCTACTCTTGCATTAGACTAGACCACCGATGACAAGGAGATAGAGGTTTAAATCTCGATCGGGTGTATTGAGGTCTTTTTTACTAACTCCCTTCAAACAAATGCGGGTACACTTCCTATTAATATAACCTTACTTTTCCCTAAAACCATTAGCGTAATTAGTACATAAGCGTATAACCCGAACAAGTAGTAAGACGCGGTGATAAAAAAAATATATATCCAAGTTAATAGAGATAAAAATGATAAAATGTATATTTTCTCCCATTCCTTCTTCAACAGCTTACCCGCCTCGGTGGCGTAGTTGGCTAATGCGCTTGTCGTGTTGAGCTCGACCGCCGAGGACGGGGAGATTGAGGTTCGAATCTCGGTCGGGTGAACTGGGGGTGGTTTTTCCTAAATGGTTTTCCACTCTCCCTCCACGCAAATGCGGGTTCACTTCCCCTACATTCAACCCTCCTAATTCCTAATCCATTAGAATAATTAGTACTTAAGCGTATAACCCGAACGGGTAGTAAGACGCGGTGCTAAATATTATTATTATTATTCAACAGCTTTTTTTTTAAATTCTGTTCTGTTCAATAAACTTGTGAAAATTATAATGTTTCTTTTCAAAGGGTTTAGCCACAAATACATTTTATTTTTTGTTAATTTTTTTATAAACTTTTTTTTGCGAAAATTGGGTTTTGAATCTTATATAATTAGCTCAGCATTGTGTTCAGATACTCTAAAATTCCCTGTTACTAGGATGAATAGCAAGCAACTGTTTGATTTTACACAAATGTAGTAATAACAAAGTAAAAGGAAGTAGCCTACTTGAAATAATTAATAAAAACAACTCTCATTATATACAAAGTTCTCTTATTATCTTTGCAGCAAACATGTCAATAATGTCTTTAAAGTCCATTTAAGGAGGTTCATCACTTTACATGCTGAGCTTTCCGGGTGTTAGTCCATCATAAGAATACATATTTTCATCAAAATTACTTAGTCTTAAGGTGGGATGGCAGGGGACGCAAGAAAAAGCAAGTTTTTTTTCCTTAATTTTTTATGGCAAAACATAATTTTTTGCCAAAATAAATTAAATATGGCTCCAGTAGAGACATAGAGTTTAATTTTCTTCACATGATGATATTAACAGTTCCTGGATATCTGTCATAAGCATGGTGGCATTATCAAACAAACTTTTTAAATGAGAAAAAGTTGTTATTAAATTACAGAACAACCTTGATATATATTATATTATTTATTTTGGCCAAACAAATTTTGTCATAAAAACTGCAAAAAAAA